>JACXGM010001745.1:0-51783 GCA_016801145.1 Umbra pygmaea | reverse complement strand
CTCCCATACAGGGGATTTAAATGACGCGGGACGTCCAAGCTCCTCCGTTCCTCCGCTCGCCATGACCATGCTGTGAGCGGACTGAACATGCGCAAAACTTTTTTTATTTCAGTAATCAATCCGCGGATCACGTGTGTGCCGAACCGAAGATATTGATCCGAACGGATCACGGATCAATGACGATCCGTTGCACCACTACCTGAAACTGTAAGCTAATTCACTTTTGACAATAAATTTTAATCAATTACCAGTTTAAAAGCCATTGCAGTGCATTATTTTCCCTTGAACCAATGACTTTGTTCACTATAAGTGTTCAGTTGCCTTTGAGGGTTGATATGAAGATATGAAGAAAGATTCTGCCCTCTGGCGACAGCTGGACCAGACAGTGTTTGGCATCACACTAAATGATGTCTCTCTTTTCAAGTACAAGGATTTGAGGGCACCAACTCGGGAAGACGGACTCCGTCTGCAGTGACTGGCAGTGCGAGGAAGGTGAAGGACAATGCTGCAGACTGGCACAACCTAGTCCTGAAATGGGACCGACTGAATGATGAAGGATCAACCATCGCAAATAAGATCGTCAATCTAGGCTTGAGTAAAGAGTAAGCAAGATTGTTTTGCCATGTTTGACCATGAATAAAATTGGGAGGAATGAAAATGGGAGACCTCTAATCTGCACTGTTTTTCATCAGTTCACATGTAAATATGATGATGGAGTGTGAAGAGACCTCTGCCCCGTCTAGTTCCCAAAATGCATTTGGAAACAGTAATGAACTAGAGGAGACGTGTGACAACTTGCTAAGAGTCGTGGAGAAAATGGTGAGGCATTTTTACACACACACACACACACACACTTTCAGCTGCCCTTAATTCAGTGAATTAATGAAAACCTATCCATAATGAATAATGTTTTGAACAATTCTGATCAATTCAATGGCACCATGCTGAATAACGGTATAGATTTCTAACAATGTAAATATTAAATTGTGTTTTTATGGACTGACAAAGTGGGAAAAGTTAGAGAATTATTTTTCTGAAAGCAGTGGGCCACATTCAAACTCATGCGCCAGCAGTACATGTGCTCCTGCAATCCCGGGGACAGTAGGTCAAGGGTTTGGGTCATTATTATTTACATACACATTGATTCTCTTGTCCGCAAGACAGTGTGATATCATCAGGTTCAAAATAATTGTGTTTGTGTTACACTTGTTTTTTAGGCCATGATTGAACTTTTTGGTGTCTACTGACTGTTAAATAATAATTATCTTGCTAAAAATACAAACATATCTGCGTATTGGCTATATGATCTTCAGGTACAGTAAGCTAGTTCCTACCTAATTTGTTTAGTTTAATCTCTTCACGTGTAATCCATGCTGCTCTGATTGGCTCGACCTGATATTTTTGCCCGTTTCTGCTTCCTATTTGAGATTAAGTGGCCCAAGTAAAAACCCTGCAGCTATTTGAATAACCATTACAACAAACATGCTACAGAGGTGAGAATTTACTTTAGTTAAAGTACTTTTCAAGAGTTCACAAGTTTTGGGAAGTCCCTACTTAAGACAAAAATAATCAGGTAAAGGGAATTGATATCTTAACCTATAAAACTCATAAAAAGAGTAAAGAAAATATCAACCATTGTCGCTGGTAAGATATGAACTCCCTTTACCTGAACTTTTACTCAAGTAAATTCCCACCTCTGGCCTGCAATGGCCTTTTAATTCATGCAATATGTCAAATAGGGGCTGGCAGTCATAAGCTCCAGGCTAGTGTTGTCTCTATCTTCAACACATTTCGTAGGGAGTAAAAATACTTTGAGGTGTCCAACAGAAGCACACAGCAAAATCACCAGTGTTAAATCAACTCTGAGTTATATATAAACACTGAGTGTTACTTTAACACTCTCAATAGTTGATTTAACACTGGTGATTTTGCTGTGCACCTTATTAAGGGGTTGACTAAAACAAATGTCC
This sequence comes from Umbra pygmaea, assembly GCA_016801145.1. NCBI lineage: Eukaryota > Metazoa > Chordata > Actinopteri > Esociformes > Umbridae > Umbra > Umbra pygmaea. Next base: position 49,813 of record JACXGM010001745.1, on the reverse strand, counting down.
AGTGCTATATGCCCCCTCTGCTTGGAATGGGCTACAAAAGATTTCAATGATGCCATTGAATGATTTTGAATCTGTTTAATAACAGTAAGTGCAGATAATGAGATAAAGATCTGTAAATGCTTGGACTTACAAGGCCTTTAACATTTATTGTTACTCCTAGGCTAGGGGAACACTATCAATTAAAATAAATCACTGCCCTCCTCAACGTTTATTGGTACTCCTATGCCAGGGGAACACTATCAATAAAAATAAATCACTGCCGTCCTCAATGTAAAGTATATTTTTACTCCACCCTCCTTCTAAAGAATTTTAGGGACATTTTTAAATATATATGCCATGAAATAAATGGAAATGTCATTTAAATTATAAGTAAAAGAATGAATAAAAAACATGCAGCAGATTTAATGGTGTATTTCCACATTTATTTAATTATTTTATTTATTTATTGTACATTTAGTGTTGAAAAGTCTATTTTTAATCTCATTAAAGCCTAATCTGGTTAAATAAATTTGAAATGGAAACATCTATAAATAATAGTGTGGGCATTTAATGTGACTATATTTTACAAAGAAAATTATTAATTTATTTCTACATGTTCTCCTGCTAAAATTGTGCTTATGTAAAATGTATTAATTACAAGTTATCTTTCCATCAGGATCACATTTTATCAAAAATGGAGAAATTAGTTTCCTCTGAGCAGGGGATCATCAATCTAGAAACATTCCAGTACGGAACTGGGGGAAGACAAATTCCATTGTTTCAGACCTGGCCGACATCACAGTTTGGTAAGAATATCTGTTTTAAGATTACCTGTGCTAAACACATTAGCCCTGTTTCCCAGATGATTACCTGTTCATGATGACACTTAACGGACATTGGAAATATCTTAGATTCTGCTCCATTTGCATCCAGGAAACCAGCCCTCAAAGTTTTTTTTTCAAATTATGCACCATTTATTTACATTTTATAAAACATCTACCCATTTTCATTGCAGCTGAAGTTTCCTCAAAGCTTTATGAAGCCTACAATCAAGAACTGACTCTGAAGCGTGCCATTGTTCAGGAACTAGCTCACACAACTAACCCAGACCTCTCCATGGTGTACCTGTCTTGTTGGTTGTATCAGCCTTACATAGATGACAGTGTAAAACTACTGTTAGAAGGGCTTCTGTTGGAGACTGGGCATAGACCCAGTTAAAAAAAGAACTTCATTTGGAAGTTGGAACATTCTTTTTGTAATTTAATGTACTATTTCTGGACTTCTGTATTGACATCAAATACGTCAAACGAACTCATGCACTGAATCAAGCACAGAAATGCAGCTTATTAACTGTGAAATAAAAAGTTTGTTCTCACATCCTTTATTAAGAGGAAAATGAGTTCAACTGTACAGTGTATGAAATGGTTGTACTGCAACAATGAATGACAACAAATGAAACATGGAAATTATTAAAACCAGTTTCTTTTAGTTGTTTTTTGTTTGTTTAATTTCCCTTCCTTAGCATACATTTTCCATGGTATTACAAACCTATTTTATGTTTGGAAAATGTTGCGCCCAAATATATAAAAAGTAATAAAATAGTGCAACTTTTTTTTTTAAACTGCTTTTCATATTTATCTACATATAAACATATCACAAACTAAACACTGTAAAGGAAGGGATATGTGTCTTAATATGAAAACACCACATCGAAAAAGAACGTTTACAAATATACAAAGAATACTTGGAATACAATAAAAATCCACCAGATGAGAACAAAACAATATGGGGGATGACATTTGTTAAGTGTTGATGGGCCCAGGTTTGGACAGCCAGGTTAAAGCTGCTGTTTCCCCTCCGACTCGATGCCAAGCAGGGCATGAACAGCTTCAAGGGGGACTCCTTCAGGGGCGCGGATATGCATGGTGGTGCCGTCCGGACCATTGACAATGACGATGCGCTCAGAGGCCACGTCCCCCTCTTGGCCCTCTGCTAGGTGCATGGTGAGCCCCTCGGTCTGGATATAGATCTCCTGGCCTTCCTGGCTACTCTGGGCCCCCTGAACCACCTCTTGGTCTCCGCTGGGGTTTGACACAACCTCGGCTGTACCAACTGGCTGGGCCGGGGCGGGGGTGGACTGCTCTTGCACAGTGCTACTACTGGGCTGCTGATCTACTGCCACTGGGTCTGTGGCCAAGGCCTTTTCTAACTCTTTCATCTGATCTGCTATTTCACATGTGCTCAGCACCTCGGTGGGCTCAGTACCAGACACATCCGGCTCTGTCTCCATGGGCTCCTCTACTCCGGCTGATTCAACTGTCTCTGTCACGCTGTTGGATAAGTGATCCTGGATCAATTCCATGGGGGTTATGTTCATCTCTGGGCTAGGTGTGACCACCTGGGGTTTGGTTGTAACAGTCTGACTTGCTTGTGGTGACACTGGACTCTTCGTAAGCACTGGAGTTGGTGGTGAAATGTCCTTCATGCTTGTTGTCGCCGTGTTCCCTACTTTGGCTGCACTTGATTCTAACAGGATGAAGGGAAATTGAAGCAGACAAAAATTACAGATTTTAGTTTAGAAATCTAGCAAGTAGCTATCCATGTTATCAGTTGCTCAGGTAAAAATAAAACACAGAATACCTTTCTTGGGAGTCTCAATGCCATTCTGGATCTGAACACCACCCCGGTTTTCCATTTTAAATCGCTTTGTTGGAGGTAACATTTTAGAATTCTAGGCGAAAAAAGGAAATCTTAAAGTACATCAACCTAAAATATACTTACGAATCTGATCATTTCTATGATTAAAAGGGCAACAGCTAGAGCAAATTACTGGGTGGCCTGTTTGTAATAGCTCTTACCTCCATATAGTGCACATGCTTGGTTGTCACGGTGGTGACATTTGGCTGCGTTGGAGCATTGAGGACTTTTAACTTGTTAACCTCATCGAAGATGCCAAGCGATTTGGCAACCTAAGTGACAGGATGTACAGTGTTAATTTTATTCATACATTTTTTTTAAAATAGAAGAATTTGGAATGCATTTCATAGTCCCAGTGCAACAATTCGCCTGATGTCTGTGTAGGGTATTACATACAGAAGATGGTATTACAGTGCTACTTAAACATTTACATTTCAGTCATTTTTGCAGATGCTCTTATCCAAAGCAACTTACAGTAAGTACAGGGACATTCTCCCTGGAGAAACTTAGGGTTAACTGCCCTACCCAAGGATGTAACATTTGGCAAAATCTAACCGCAACCTCCCGACTACAAGTCTGACTCCCTAACCACTAAACCATAACATAAATGTTCTTCTTCTCACCTCTACATTGTGGACCTCCAGTGCTGTGTGGACCCCCGGTGGGTTGGTAATATAGTCCTGCGCCATCTTCTTCACCTGGCTGTGAAGCTGTTCAAACTCCTGATACACATCTGAAAACAGGGCTCTGGGTTGCCGTGCCTTCTCCACCTTTAAAAATAAGGTAAACAGTTAACATTTCCCCCCTTTCACAAGTGAGGCACCACTTGGGACTAAATCATTTCAGTTTATTAACGTAATGCATCACCAATAAGTCACATTCACCCATGTCAAGTTGGTGGTGGTGTTGGAGAACGTATGGTCTCAGGTGTAGTTAAACTACTCATCCCAGAGAATGTGTAAAGCTTTCCAACTATCAAATAAAAGATGCATTTTGTGATTTCAGCCACTGCTTGCACAAGTGCTGGTGTTAAAAAAGAAAAGTGTTCCTGAAAATTGCGTATAATGACACATATTTGGTTTTGTCATCAAACTCACCCGACTTAAAATTTGAATTCCATTGCAAATTAAGGTATGATAGTACCTAATAATTCAACTTAAGAATTTATGAACATATAAATAACAACAAATTTAGTGTTTAAACATTATTTTGTAAATTGCAAAAGTCACAGGTTTAACTTTTAACACTAAACAGTACAAGAGAGTAACATGTAGCGGTATTTGTCATGGTCCTACCATGTGGTTGATATGAAAGTAACTTGCATACAGTCACCTAAAATAATTTTTGATGAAGATACAGTAAGCAGTAAAGGCTGTATGAAATGAACCTTACAGATATTAAGCTATATTGCAATTTTCCAACATTTGTAGTTTATTGTTCATAATGACTCAAACGACTAATAGTGCAAAAGACAACGTTTCACATAAAGTACACAAAATACTTGCGAAAGGAAATCTACCGGTATATACAATGTGTGCAAATGAAGTCAGAGAGAAGTAAATACGTATATATTAACAAATAAAAAATACACAGAGGTGGCAGGGAAGTAACACAGGAGCAGAAAATCTGCAGCATATCAATGCAAACGGTAATGTGCAAATGAGGGAGGAGATTGTGCTCTTAACATTGTTCCTTATAGTCAGTGAGGGTGATTGGAATCTCTAGTTACAGATTTTTTTGCAGTTCGTTGTAGTCATTGGGAGCAGAAAACTGGAAGAAACGACAACCAAAAAAGGTTTTGGCTTTAGTTGTAACCAATGGGATATACTTGCTGGAGCACAGGCTACGAGCATGGGTTGCTATAGTGACAAGTAAACCAAGGGCGTTTTCACACCTACCTCATTTGGTCCGGACCTTGACTTTTCAGTTTGGTCCGAACCAAAATTGCAGGTGAGAAAGGTGCCTCTGACCTTTTTGGTCCGATTAAAAGAGGTTGTCTCGGTCCGGACCAAACTGAACCATGGTTCGGTTCGTTTGCAGTAAAAACACCTTTTGGATAGTCCGGACTTTCGAACTAATTACAGGAAGCACACCCATCTACTCACCAATCAAAGGGAGACGCAACACACGTACGTGGTGACGACACGCATTAGGTACATCATGGATAGTTCTTTGGTGCGGTAGCAAAATCACTACGTGAAACCAAAAAGAAGGGGATCAAAAGTATACAACACAAACGTTGGTTCGGACTTTGATACAGAAGGGATTTACCAAACAGGGACTTATAGACCAGTGGTTTTGATGTTGAATATGTAGCGAGGGCCAGCCAACAAGTCCATAGAGGTCACAGTGGTGAGTGATATGGGACATTAGTGAAAAAAACTGATGGCACTGTGAAAGAATACCATCTCATTTGCTGTGGAGACAGTTTGAAGCAATTCTGTTAATAATATTACAGAGGTTTAGAATCGGTAGGATGGTAATTTCGACAAGAGCATTTTGAGCAGCATGATGAGGGTGGCCTTAGCAGATACCTAAATAGTTATAGGTATCAATCGAACCGTCCAAAGTGGTAATGCTTGGCGGGTAGGAACATGTAGCTTTTGGTGGAAAAGCGTGCATTTAGTTTTACCAGAATGCTGGAGCATTTGGAAGTCTCAGCATGTTCGTTGTCATTGAGGCTATATTGGAGAGATTAGTTAACACTGTTCAATGAAGACCCAGATGTATACAGAAGGGTGTCGTCTGTGTAGAGGTCAATCAGATAGTCACCGGCAGCAAAAGCAACATCATTCATACAGTGTAGAGTCGGCATAAAACAGAACTCTGTGCCACACCCAGACACAACCAAAGGTCCAGACAGCAGGCCCTTCTAGTTGACACCCTGAACCCGATCTGAGAAAGTTAGTGCACCAGACGAGGCAGTCTTCTGAGAAACCAAGGGTTTACCACTGAGAATTTGGTGATTAACAGAGTCAATGGCCTTGACCAAATCGATAGACAGCTGCACAGTAGTGTTTTTATCAATGGCGGTTATTATGTTGTTTAAGACTTTCAGCATGGCTGTTTGTTTACTGGTTTTACATTTTGATAAGCAGGGCAGGATAGAAATTGGTCTCATCACCTTTGAATTTGGGGATTTCAGATGAGGCGAAAGAGAGGTTGAACAGGCTAGCAATAACGGCTGCAATAATGGAAGCGGATAATTTTTAAAAGGGTGGTGATTATCTAGCCCGGCTATGTAGGGGTCTGAGTTCTAAAGTTCTTTCAATAAATCAGATAATTGGTTTGGGTGAAGGAGAAACCCAGGGGTTGTCCAGTTGCCATGGGAACCACAGTTCCCAAAAAAGGTTTTCATCACTTTTACATGTTATCCCTTGGATCCTTTTTTGTCTTTCTATTTCCATAAATAAACCAAACCAAACAGTGCCATTGACTGAAGTTGGGGTAGCAGAGTAAAAAACATGGCCAGCTTTTGAAAAGCGCTTATTGAAATTCTCAATGATCATAGATTTGTCAGAGGTAACATTACCTGCTTGTACCACACGTTTACACCACAGAAAATCAGGGAGCCATAAAAGGACAGAATACCATTCCTTAAGACAGATGTACTAAAACAGCTGAGAAAAACCTGAGAAATATTGTTTTGTGAAAGACCTTTTTCCCTAGAAACTTTATTAATAAAGTTTTAGTTAATTTTGTTGTAGTTTCATGTTGAAATAGCTTCTTTCAAGCCTGCAATCAGATATTCCATATTTCCCACTGTATCAAGATGCATTATTGCTGGGCGGTACACCGGTTCACACCGAATACCGGTGTATATTTTCGTTATGATATGAATTTTTAATATACCGCCATACCGGTGTATTTGAATGTACAACGTCCAGAACACTGTGCCGCACGACCCTGTTTCAGATTGGACCGTTTTCAATGTTGCGCTTATAAACGCATGTTGTGACTGCGGCACTGTCACTGACGGGGTGAGGGTAAACAGTAGTGCTCTGGTGTTACGTTAAGGTAAAGATGGATGTTGCAGAACTAGTAGAACATAACACAGAAGAACTTTTGCCAAAAAGAGAAGCCGCGTCTGTTTTTTGGAAGTTTTTTGATTTAAAAAAATCTGACATCGACCAAACAACCATTTTATGCAAGTGTTGTTGGGCTAAAGTTGTCGCCAGAGGAGGCAACACAAGCAATTTGCTCCACGACCTTAGCCGCAAGCACGTCTTGGAATATCAACAATGTATGAAGTTAAAGTAAACGCATTCTGATTCATCACTTCATTAGAATCTTTGTAAACAGCGTAATTTTCTGGGACAAACCTGTATTACTGCTAGTGTGGAATTATTCTACAATATTCACTCATCATGACAGTAAAATAGACCATCCTAAGTCAATCTACTGCAATAATTCCTCTCTCAACCAGTAAAAAAATGCTCGGGACACCTGATAATGCGTGAAAAAAGAAATACCGTCATATACCATGAAACCAGTCGAATTTTGAAAAATACTGTGATATACATTTTTGGTCATACCGCCCAGCACTACGATGCATTCAAACATTTTGCATTAAATTAAACATTTTTATTAACATGCAACTGCTCCTGTCATGATCGTACCTTCATCAGAAGGAACTCCCACACAGTCATAACCTTAGCCAAACGAGGAAGTACAGTCTCCATCAGTTCTTCATTATCACACTCATGCATCACCTAAACAGGGGACAAATGATACAGTTATCTCCAGCCACATACAGTCAAATAGAGTAGAATAGAGTGAACTGTCATTCAAAACATTGTCCAACATTAATTTTGTCTTTGCAAAAGGCATAACAAAAATAACTGATTGTAAACAGACTTTGCAGGTCGGTAACATTTTGCGATTTGGATTCCTAATTTCGTACATACTTCTTTGAGCCGTGCTTTCTTCCTCTGGGCCTGCTGCTCCACACTGGCTGCGACTCCTCCTAGCTTTGGGGGTCGTCCCCGTCTCCCTAGTCTCCCTGCTGAATGAGCCGCCACTTTAGTCAGGGTTTTTGTAGGTGGTCTGCCCCGTCCTCTGGGTCTTCCTGGCCCTCGAGCCTGGACAACTACCTGACCTGCTGCCTGGCTTATTGTTTGTTTGGTAGAAGTGGCCACTTCTGGGGCGCCCGTGGAATCCACCTGTGAAAGCCCATTCCAGTCAGGGAAATTATTTAAAAAAACAACACTGGAATCTATCCGTAGGACAATTAAAAACATTCTAAATAGTGTGTGATTTTTTAAATCCAGGACTGGTCTTAAATTATGTCTGGGAAACCTGCATAAAAGCAGACATGATCACAATAACTTCCAGCTAAATTAGCTGCAGGTAAGTAACATTCAAATGCAATTGTTTTAGACATTTCATTGGACACTAGGTAAAGTCTTACTTTTGGTTGAGTCGTTGATGCTGCAGCCGCTGTTTTATCGGTGGCATCAATTTTCTCAGGCCTTGTATTTTTACCAGAGCTGGAATTACTCTCCTCTGTCTGCTTGTCGTTTTCATCCTCAGGGCCCACTCTGTCCTCTTTAGGTGTTCCTTCAGGAGGGGACTTCAGTTCGCCATGCGTGGGATATAGCCTGTAGTGTCTGGAAAGACCTCCATGGCCTATGTAAGCTTTATCGCAAGTGTCACACTGAAAAGCCTTTCGCTTGTGACTGTAACTCATGGAGGTTCCCTTCTGACCATCCTCACCGCCCTCCTCTTCCTCAACGCTGATCTCAGAGTAGTCGTCAGAATCTGACTGATGGCTCTCGGCCAAGTCCTCTGTCTTGATGAACTTGTAGTCCTTTACTTTGTGCTTGGGCGGTCTGGACACCCTCCCAGAACGTGTTTTAATATTCGGTGCCTTTTTCACTCTGGTTTTGACACGTTTTACTTTTTCCACAGTGGGAGCGGGGTTAGGAACAGACAAGGCTGAGGGAGCAACCGTTGCAGTTTTAACTACTGTTACTGTTGTGCCATTGACCGGGGCCTTACCAGAAGGCTGCTGGGGAGCAGGCTCAACAGAAACGGGCAGCTTGTGCACGACAGGAACCAGGCTGCCCACCACGGGGGATGAGCTCTGCAGAAGCAGCTGAATGGGAGGGTCTCCAGGATTCTGCTGTAGAAAGAACTGTTGCTGCCCAACCATGGGTGTGATCTGGATGATCTGGGGGCTGCTGCTCAAACCACCATTTGCAGAGACTTTGACCTGCTGACCTTGACTCGCCACAGCCAAGTTCTTCTGTTGTGGAATTGAAGTTGTTGTTTGTGTAGATCCTTTCACCTCCTGTTTTCCACTGGGCATCTGAACTTGGATTCGGATGGTTTCCTGCTGGTAAAATATTCACAATATAAATGTCATCGTTTCTTAGTGATAGACATTCTACAGGTGATGAAAGTGACATTATCGAAGGTTTCTTTTTCTTCTTCTGCAAACACAGAATGTGACAACTGGGCATTGTACATGTACTTTACGTATTATACCAAATAATCCAAACCAATTTTTGGATGTGAAACAAGGTTTACCATTGAATAAACGAAAAAATACATTTCTACATTTTTCATTGTAGAAATGTATTGATATATTGCAGGACAGTGTCTTTACTGTTTTTTTCTGTTAAAATGTTTATATATTTTTTATGAAAACACAAATAGTTACCTTTTTCTGGACTAGCCGTGTGCCATTGTGGGACTGAAGTGCCACTTGTTTTGCCACATTTTTCAGCTGCTGGGATGCATTCTGTAAAGTGACCAGTGGCTGGGGGCTGGCCACTGCGATCTCTGACGCTGGAACTGTTGTGAACAAGCCAGTTACAGGGTCAAGTGTGGTCACAAACTGCTCCGTTTCCTTGGGTGGTGCAGTTGATTGCTGAGATTTGGTAACTTGCTCAATAACTTGTTGAACTTCACTGGGAGCCAGTGCTGTACTGGGAACAGTGTACTGTGTCTGTGACGTTGCGGGAGGGAGCGTTTTGATGCCTTGGTTTTGTTCAAACAAGCGAGCAGCCTCACTCTCTGTCACCGTGACAAGCTCCTGTTTGACCAACTGCTCCACTAACTGTTGTTGTTCCTCTGCGGTTAGTCCGGATCCTTCTACAAAACTACCGTCTGGTTGCACGTAAATTATGGTGGTCCCAGGGGCAAGAGTGTTTACAAAGTCAGCACTGACTGGAGAAAAATGTGCACCCGTTGCAATGCCTGAGGTTTCACCTACCGATGTTATGGTCTGTTCTGGTTGTTGTTCATTGCCCTCGGGTTTGGTAACAGCTTCCTGTGAACCTTTTGCAAGGGATGGGTCCTCTTTTGTGCAGCTTTGCTGGGTATCTGTTAAGCCCGTCGTTTCGGTGATCTCAGGTGCATTTGCTTCAATGCTTTTCTCGCCGACTTGATTCTGTTTTTCCATTTCCTTGGGTGTTTCAATCACTGGCAATCCGGAATCACATTGAACTTGAGCTGATGTACCGTGATCTACGTCTGTTATTGTAACGTTACTTGAAATATTGCTCTCATCTTCGTTGTCCGCCATTTTGACTGTAGCTAACAGGCTAAACAGCTAAATATTCATGTGCAATCCCCAAACCAATCAGTAGGATAGGTATCTTGAATTTCGATAGATTTCTACAAAGCAATTACTTTGTATAAACGATATTAAGATATTACTGCAATGGTAAAAACAAATATTTAATATATGGTGAAACGTTGTAATCATTAAACGCTATAGAATGTAACGGTTTACGGCGTGAGCAGTGGCTGCTAGGCTGCTCTCTGGCCTGCTGCAATTCTATGTAGTGCAGAGTGCCATTTCCGTATCCGGTCAATGTAGGACACCATAGAAGTCCTACTGCGATCCTTCTATGTATTTAAGAATGTATGGGTGTCAATGAGCTTGAGAGGGTGAATAAACATTTTTGGCTTAATCCATAAAAAATGTCATTAAAGAAACTGCTTAACTGAATTGTATGCATGGAAAATCAGATGCTTTTTCTCACTCACTGGTATTTTGTGTCGATGAATGCACACATATATCCATATATATCGACGTCATATTTACTCTAAACACAGCAGCGAGAATTAAGACAAAATTTGAAATAACATTTTGTATGAACTTCTCAGTTAGTCCTGTAGGTGGCAGCCATGCGTGTTTTTGATTTTTCCACACGAGAAAAGGAAGTAATGGTGGTTTGTTGACATCCATAGAACACGGAGCATGAGCGAGAATACAGATTTACGATAGAAATGTCGTCGTTCTGTCTTTTATACATGCTTTTAGCGTTACGTGGGAAAACGAAATAGAGATATAATCTAATGTAAGATTGTGTAAACTACTGTAGTTTGTTTAGGATTTATAACAAGATAGCTAGTTAGCTCATGCCTGAAATGTCATCGTTGCTGTTAAACAGCTGTTAGCCTGAAAGAGAGACATCTGCAATCACTTTGAATCAATGTACGTACATGTTAACAATCTGATGTGACATATTTCTGCTGTGTCCTGCAACTGTGTCCTGGCAGTTGTTAGTCCAATTGCGCTATTAAGTTGACGATATTTTATTGTAGGCGGATTATGGCTAGATGTTTCGGCCAGGGCTATTACTGGAGCACCAGTACATGGTATGGTAGGTAGCTAGTTAAGTTTATGTGGACTGTTAGATGGCTAACCGGAGCTAGCACTATCTGGGCGTTTGGTATTACACTACTGTAAAAAAGTTTCATGCATGTTTTCCCACATATGATATAGCTAAGTCAGTCTTGCCTTTTTTCATTCTACATATAGAGCAGAATATTGCCTGCCCACCATGGCAACACTCACTCCTCCACAGAGCGCCCTGAGGGAGTTCTGTCCCCTGTACTACCTGCTTAACGCAATACCTGCAAAAGTCCAAAAAGGGTTCCGCTCTGTGCTGGTATACCTGACTGCTCTGGACACTAACAGCGATTACATTGCTGTAGGGAGCAGTATTGGGATGCTCTATCTATACTGCAGGCGAGTCAGCCACATGAACAAGTACAACATAGAGGTGAATATTACAAACTTTACAACAAACGTCTAACTGTTGATTGGTTAAGTTTTGTCTTATTTTGTGAATAATATGTCCCTCTTTTTTTTCCCAGGGAAAATCCGAGGCCATCACAGCAGTAAAGCTGCTTAGTTGTTTTGATGACTTGGTGGCAGTTGGCACTGCATCTGGACGAGTTGCTCTTTTTCAATTGGTTTCTCAACTTCCTGGCAGGAATAAACAGGTATGCCATTGACAACCAGTAAGTCAACTTGTCTGTTTGTATGAGTGAACATAGTGTCATTGTAAGGTTTTTTATTTTATCATTATGTGAATTTAACAGTTGCATATGTATATGTACAGTACCAGTCAAGTGTGTCAACAATATATAAATGGGTGTATAGGAGGTGATCGACATCTAAATATACAATTTCTTAAAATATAATTCATAATTAAACGATATTATATAATTCAAGTGCCTGGTAAATGTGTCCCTTTGTTTAGCAAACACTGAGGTTTCACTGTCTTCTGTAGCTAAGGCGATTCGATGTGGTCGGTTTTCACAAAAGCACTGTCACTTCCCTGGCATGGAGTGCTAACGGAATGAAGCTTTTTTCGGGTGATGACAAAGGAAAGGTTGTGTACTCTGCTGTGGACCTGGATCAGGTATAGGAGCTCTCATTAATTTGTTTCGGATTAAGCAATTATTTTGTGAGTCATTTGTTACGATCCGTTGGTTCTCATTAACACCTTTGTACACTCGGTCGGTTCAGAGCGTTAATATGTGTTCTATGTTCATGTCTCTAGGGTGTGTGTAACCCAGTGCTTCTGTTTGAGGAACCTTCAGCCATAGTCCAGCTGGAGTACAGTCAGAAGGTCCTGCTTATCTCCTCTCATCAGAGATCTCTGCTCTTCTACACTCAGGAGCAGGCTCTACAGCAGCTGGGCACCAAGCCTAGGAAGAGGTATAAGTAGCTCTCTGGGGCTACTTGAAGCAGCTGTCTCAAACCTCTTTGGTCAATATAGGTCCCATGATTGCACAGTGTTCTAAGTCACTGCCATGCAGGACAACTGTGTAATTGCAGTCAGCTGTTAGAATCCCATTCATCAGAGACAGAATTTTGTATCTGTGCCAGGACAGATGGATGTCGGACATGGATGCCTTGGTTTGGCACCTGCAAGTTCCTAATTGCAGTTGTTGTCCAAGATTTGTTTGGATTCATTGCATGTTTGCTGGTGAAACATGCATATTAAGCGGGCAATGTGATGAAAAGCAGAAAAGATGGCATTGGAGGACACGTGTCTTGATTTTCATCTATCCGTTGGCTGCTCTGGATTAACTAAGCCATAAAAGCAAATTGGACATCACAAATTTGGGAGGGGAAACAATTGTATACATAAAAAAATACACGATCAACTAGGGATGCACCAATTCCGATACTGGGATTGTAAATGTGTCCAATACTGACCAAAAATATGGGATTGGTTATCGGCATATGGAGTCCGATACCATTGTCCAATACCATGTGATAATAAGGTGCAGTGAACACGAGTTTCATTGTAGTATCGGGTCTTTCAGAACAAAAACAAAGTTAACCATTGTACATGTATCCTTACTGCATTAACAATAACTAGTGGTCTAAGTATGTTTCCAGGAAAATTAGCCTGAGTACAAAATGGCTATAATCCGTATCAAGCGGTGGCGCAAAAACAACTTTAACATTACATGTACATGTATTTTCTCTGCTAAAGTATTAGCCTACAAAAAGTTTACATGTTAAGGTTCTAGGTTGATTTTAACATGAAAAACTACCAACTGACAGCAGCAATAGTAAAAAAAATACAGAAAAGTTATTCAAATTCAGTGTTCTCGCTAGTGATGGTTAAAACGAGGCATTTGAAACATTTGAGACAATTGAACCATTTGTGTCAAGGCTTCGTGAAACGTTTCGACACTTCTACTTGACAGTTAAATTCCGTTACTTTTGATTCGAGGCGTCGTGAAACGTTTCGAAACCTTGACTCGACAGTGACACCTGCTGGCAACTTTAAATATGGCATACAACAGTAATTCCACCATGGCATGGTTAGACAGACGCTACTGTGGCAGGACTGAACGATTCACGTCCTACATCACAAACTACAGTTTCGAAATGGGTTGATAATTGTAATGTGTCAACACTGTGGGTCATTGAATGAAATAGAACCTTTTGAGACAAATGAAAACGTTCCCAACATAATGGCATACATCATCTTAATTTGGAGTGGTTCCAAAACATCAAACTTGTGTGACCTTCCCTGATCTGACAAGAGTGGGAATAAAACTGTAGAAAATGTACATTGATATTGTATGGATTGGTGTTATGAACATATAAAGTAATGATCCTGTAATAGCAAGGCGCAGATTGTTCAGTGGTTAAGGAGATCAGACTCATGGTCACAAGGTTGCCAGTTCGATTCCCGGTTAAGTCAATTGACGTTATATTTTCCACATTGCCAGTACTCAGCCGATTCATATTTTGTCTCGCAGGGCAGACAAAAATTCTCGAAGGGCACAGGTTGCAGGGATGGCTAAATGGACCATTGCATGTTAATATAGGTGAGGGTAGACCCCTGTATTTTTCGCACACTACACCAATTCAAGACAAAGTATGCATCTGCTAAGTACCGTTGAACTTCAACCATAGCATTGGCACTAGCACTCCATATTTTCCTGGTGTAACTGACTGTTTTCCAGGAGTGACCACAGGTTATCACCAACCCCTGGCAATAAAACAGTTGTCAATTTGTATTTGTATAAAGGCCTGCGACCCCTCGCCGGGATAAACAGTTGACGATGTGTGTGTGTGTGTGTGTGTAAATGATTTATACAGAATGTAAAAGATATAAATATATCCAATAATAATAATAATAAACATCTGATGTCGTTGGTCCATCTTGTGTGATGGCTCAATCTTGCAATACTCTCACAAGTCTCTCAGCCACGGTCTCGCACCTCGTTTTATACCCGATACGTCAGTGTTTTTGACAAGTGCCACACAGGTATCGTTCAATGTCACATGACAAAGTGTTTCGACGACACTTTGTCATGTGACCAGCAGTGTTTTTGAAACACGTCTCGATACGTTGTTCCGATGCAGTGAGTGTCAAAAACATCAAGACAGTTTCGACACTTGAGTGTCGAGCGCCCATCACTAGTTCTCGCTATCCAACCAGGGTGGGAAATGTGGGTGCCTTGGAGGCAGAAATGAATTGTTTGGTTGTTTCAATAGAGAGGGCAGACCTTACATTATGTTTACTTTTGATTGATAATTATGTAATTATGATATATATATATATCATAATTATCAATCATAGGATTACATTTTAACATGCCAGTGTGGTTAAGGTTAGGTGTAAGGTTAGATATGATTAGAGACTTAGAACTATGCTCATGTGCAAATTTCATGTCATGTGAGGTCCGCCCTACGTTTTGAATCAACCAATCAAATTATTTCTGCCTCCAAGGCAGATATGCCTGGAGAACACTTTTCAATACCTAATACCCCTATGAGCTATTGGCACCTCTTAACGCGGCATAGGACGTGGGTAACAATATAAAGAGCATAGTAAAACCGTATATATCCGTTTTGCAGCCAGCCAATGTATTAGTCCGTCAGTAAACATCAGTTTCCAGGAAATATTTGTGTTCATTCAACATCTTCAACA
Organism: Umbra pygmaea; assembly: GCA_016801145.1. Lineage (NCBI taxonomy): Eukaryota > Metazoa > Chordata > Actinopteri > Esociformes > Umbridae > Umbra > Umbra pygmaea. Next base: position 34,430 of record JACXGM010001745.1, on the reverse strand, counting down.
CTCCTTCCTGCAATTGTCTTAGTTTCTACAAACACAATAACACGTGCACCAATAACAATATCACTTGTTGTGACAATTCAACGCTGATTCAACCAATGTTATGGCATAAGTTAAGTGTTAGAAAACTTTTGCACCTCTAAAATCTGAAGCGCTGTTGGATGAATATGGTGGCTGGTAAAATGTGGGTATCCACCAGCCTAGCTGACACAATGTGTCAGAAACAGCCCTCCTGAACAGTAGAGTAAACAATGTGTCCTATGCCTTTATTAAGTATGATAGCACAATGGGTGGATGCAAGTTTTACATTATGTAGCATTAAAACACTGGTATCAGATCGCTACTTGGTATCGGATCGGTACTCAAAGTTCAGTACTCGGACATTATGTCCACCTATGGTGAAGGTCCCTCTTTTGTCACCAAATAGCAGCCCAAAATGCAAAAAACTGTGATGCACTGTGTTCTGACACCTTTCTTTCAGAACCAGCAATAAACCTTTTCAACAATTGGAGCTACAGTACCTTGTCTGTTGGATCGGACCACACTGGCCAGCCTTCGCTCCCCACGTACATGAATGAACCTTGAACGCCTATGACCCTGTCGCCAGTTCATAGCTTTTATTTTTTTGGTAGTTACTGACCACTGCAGACCAGGAGCACCCCACTAGAGCTGCAGTTTTAGAGATGCTCTTATCCAGTCATCTAGCCATCACAATATGGCCCTTTTCAAAGTCGCTAAACTCCTTATGCTTGCCCATTTTTCTTGCTCATTCATTTTGTCCTCAAAGTTGATGTGTTAGAAGCAGGTAATAAAGTTATGGCTGATTGGTGTATTTTTTTAAAATGTATACAATTGTTTCCCCTTCCAACTTCGTGATGCTTGGTGGGATAAGTCATTGTGTCGCATTACATTGAGTTGGCCAGTGTTTGATCTTGGTAATGGCATTTCCGACAGTACCAGGAGCCCTGCCATGGGGCAAAGCACTGCTATGCGGAAAAGATAAAAATAGTCTTACTAGCTTACCTTGCCATGTTGTACTTCCCTGACTCCTTGTGTGCAGATCGAGTACCTGAGTTTAATCACAAAAGTCTAGTTGGTAAATGGGTATTTCCTCAGTGCATATACTGACTAAAGGCTTCCTTGTTAAATGAGCAGTATCATAAGAAACATGGCTTGGCTATGTACTTCAAGAAACATGAGCGCCCTTTAACCATCCCGCACCGGATGAGGAGTTGCCGACAAGGAAGGGTCAGGGTGAATTTGACATTACCAATTGGATGGAGAGCAAAATAGGTTAAAATGTACGAAAAAGGCAGTTCTTATGTAAGAGGAATATTGTTAACTTCAGTGTTCTATTTGGCTCTCGGATCATAGCTACTGAACCCTCCCCAGCTTCCAATGAGCTCATGCATCAGCTCAAAATTTCTTGTGTAGCTCATTTCTCTCTTGATGTTCATTTCTTCAAAGCAATGGGAGGTTTGGTGCATGCTTCCAGCCTGGCCTGTGTAAACAGAGTGACCTGCTGGTCTATGCAGCGAGGCCTGGCCTTCGGATGTGGAGGACGGACGTACGAGGGCAGGTAGAGGACACACTGGTCCTGAAGACTCTGTTCAACCAGGAGGTGCCTCATTTTGAGCTTTTCCCCAGACCAGGCCCCACGGGGGGCTACCGGCCCCATGATAGGCAGTTGGGCTTGGTATGCTGCTTCCTCAGAGAGGGCTGGGTCCTCAGCTGGAACGAATACAGTGTCTATGTTTTGGACTGCTTCAACCAGGTAAACATCCCCAGACAGGAATGAATGCTGGGCTAATAAATACATGTATTTTATTCATAACTACATCATCTTTCAATATTAGCTAATAAAAATACTGCAATAAATGTCTCCAAATGGTAGGCATCAGTTGGTTTTGTGGTTAGGGAGTCAGACTTGTAGCGGTAAGGTTTCCGGTTAGATTCCCGAGTGCCGTTGTGTCCTTGAAGAAGGCACTTTCCTCTAGTCTTGTGGGGCCAGACCTTGGGTAACGAAACAAGGTCTGGTCAGAATGCTAGGTTTTTTTGCACATTCGGGAGTAGAAAACATTTTCAGGTGAGTATTCTATTCAGACAAACAACTTTTAAACCAATCACGAGTTTGGGTAGGAGGGGCGGAAACTTCGGCAGGATAATTATTTTTTTGCTTAATACAAACTTTTACAAATAATAGTACATGTACATTTTCGCAGCATTTACAAAGTCCATACTGAGCTAATACACTTAGCAGGAATTGCTTTCAGCTTTTTACAAAGCAGTAGTGAAAAGACAGTGGCGTCCCTTACCTTTCCTTGTTAAATTCCCGGTCCCTCCCCTGTGCTCAAAATTTCACGTGAAGTTGTCCAGACGTCTGCTAAATGACTAAATATGAATACAAATTGTGCATTTTTTGTCATGTTTGATGTGCTCAGGCAGTTTGACTCGCCCCTGCAGTGTGCTGTGTTGACTGCATTTGTTATGTAAGAATAATGAAAGCTAGTAAGGTAATTACAGATGCTGGTAACTGAAGCCTGTCTTTGTGTCCTGTCACAGTGTTACTATACAGGAAGTTTGTCGCTCAGTGTAATTTTGGCTTTGACTTTCAAGGTGGTCATCGGAGCACTAGAGAGCTCTGGGGACATCGTCTCCGTATCCTGCACTGAAAATGAAATCTTCATCCTGAAAGGAGACCGAGACATTGTTCGCATCTCCAACACTCCAGAGGGACTGTCTTCCAACAGTAAGATGTGAAACTGTGTACTTTTTTTGCTTCAATGCATTCAGACCGCTTTGGACTAAAATCAATAGTTGAGAGACAACAATAATACACCATATTTTTGTGCTGTATCTGTAGTCATCTCCGAATAAGTCTTTATCTCCTAACCACCTTCTTGGTACAGTTTCTGATTTGTCACTCCGTCTGAGCTCCCCCCTGACCACGCCTACCATCCTGCTCCCGCCCACCGGCTCCGTAGAGACAGCCCAGCCAATCAGGACAATGGCCATCATCACAGACCAGGGGGAGCGGCAGAGAATGCTGGATGAAGAGCAGTCAAAGGGGGTGCTGGATCAGGACCAGCTGAGTGACGACCGCGGGCCTGTTGAGGCCCTGGTGGAGAAACCCGGGGCGGGGGAGCGACCGGGGCGCCAAAGAGGGGGCAGCGTAGGGGGCAGCTTAGGGGGCAACAGTGAGTGTCATAGCCGCAGCAGCTCCGTCACGTCCTTGGACAGCGTGCAGGGCATGATGGTGTCCTCCGCCACCACGGAGCAGTCCGAGCTGTCCTCCAGCCGCTACAGTGCCATCAACCAGGAGGACTTTCAGCAGGAGCTCATTGTCAAGGCTATCAAAGTCAAGAAGAAGGCCAAGAGGAGGCGACAAGGTAGTGGTGACCCCTTATGTTTCGGTGACCCCTTATGTTTCATAGGCTGTGATTGTCATATAAGGCCCAGGCAGATGTTTAAGCACTAGTGATTAAAACACATTTTGACTTGTGAGCTGTTGAATTTGGTCAAATGTCTCAATGCTGCATTCTACTCTACAGACGGTGGAAACCGCATCTGTGACCAGTACAACAGCTGGTCGGAAAGCGTTTACAGCCAGGACTCAGGAGGGGTCAGCGACGGAGGAGCCAGCACCCCTATGAGTGAGCCCCCCTGTGCTTCCGACCACACCAGTGTCCTGTGCAGCAGCCTGGACCTGCAAAGCCGGAGCAGCGGCTCCCCCGACCAGGATGGCTCATTGGGGGGTGGCTCACCAGAACTCACCAACTCTGGAGCTCAGTGCCAAATTGCTGCCCAGGGACCCCACACTCTAACCCAGATGCCAGCCTCTGACACTCAGCCTCCCTCCTGCCCCACCCTCCTGCCCCTTCAGGAAATGGAGTGTCAGTCCTACCCAGACAATGGTAACGATCTCAGAGCCGATAACAAAGGAGCGGCCTCCACCCCGGATGTGGACCTGCTACTAGAGTGCACGTTTGCCTACATGCAGACAGAGGTGCAGGAACCCATGGAGGAGCAGGAAGATGACTTCCTGAGCCCCCTCATTGAACCTGATGACTCTGACGACCAGGACGACACTCACCACCAGCACTGTCTGCTGGACCTGGAGCCCCCTAACTGTGCTAACACCCTGGGGCCCGATCAGTGCCCCTCCAGTGACGAGGAGGACATCTATGCCGCCCAGGCGGTGCCGTACTCCGCCTCCAGCCTCAGCCTGGGAGACGACCTCAATGCCCTCAAACTCCAGGCCTCTAATACCGCCAAGCTGGACCAAGACAAGACAGTAATAAGTGTACACTACCTGAACTCAACACTAGGCTAACTGTACACTAGGCTAACTGTACACTAGGCTAACTGTACACTAGGCTAACTGTACACTAGGCTAACTGCACACTAGGCTAACTGCACACTAGGCTAACTGCACACTAGGCTAACTGCACACTAGGCTAACTGCACACTAGGCTAACTGCACACTAGGCTAACTGCACACTAGGCTAACTGCACACTATGGTAACTGCACACTATGGTAACTGCACACTATGGTAACTGCACACTATGCTAACTGCACACTATGCTAACTGCACACTATGCTAACTGCACACTAGGCTAACTGCACACTAGGCTAACTGCACACTAGGCTAACTGGACACTAGGCTAACTGGATACTAGGCTGATTGCACTCTATATTAACTGCATGCTACGTTAACTGCATGCTATGTTAACTGCACACAAGACATGGTGACCGCTGCAGCTTCCATTAGCAGTCAGTTATCATTGGCTGTGTTAAAGCTAATCACGTCACATTGGAATAGTAGAAGCATTGAATAATGTTGATTGTTGTAACATAATATAGAGTAAAACCAGTTTCAAGATTGGTTTGTTCTTTCCCCATGTCCTCATGCAGTTGGCTGAGAGCTGGATGGGCTACACAGGTCCTGGCTGTGGTATCCTGAGTCTGGTGGTAACGGACCGATACGTCTGGTGCCTGGACTTTAAAGGAGGCCTGTACTGCAGTGCCCTTCCAGATGGGGGGCTGAGCTGGCAGAAGTTTGAGGAGAATGTGCAGCAGGTGGCACTGTCACCCTCTGGTGAGGGCAGCTATAATATTTTTCTTACCTCACCAAGGCTGCTAAAATTTAAAGCTAACTTGGCGTGAGATGTTATTGATGGCCATCTGATCAAGTGGCACGCGCTGATTAAACTGTTAAAAATCGATGGATGGTCGGCCCGGGAATTTGTGTGTAAGAAATAGAGATGTAACGTAAGAGCATGAAATCTAGGGCAATTGAGTGTTTCTCATGTTCAATGCGTGAGAATTGGCAGCCCTGTCTCACTATTTCATTCAGTGTGCCTGGCAGGCCCGGATCCACAGGGAAAAGTGGGGCATTGACTTAGCTAAATGAATTAAGTTAATGCCCCCCATTTGATTAAAAAAATGCCCCTTCGATGATTTCATCCTGGAGCCGGGCCTGGTGACTGGGATCTATAAACGTCTGCTTTGTCCATCATGTTGAATGTCAGGCACTTTGTAGCCTAGTTGAGCATGATTTGCCTTAATCAACATGAACATTTGGGTGTTTTTCAGTTTGACTTTCCAACAGTACTGCTGTGAATGCAAACACTAGGTGATAAACCAACAGGTTCTGTTCCAACTCTGATTTTTTTCCAGGTTCCCTTTTGTGGAAGGTGGAGCAGAAGACAATGACAGCGTATGCTTGTGGTAAAGTTACCATCAAAGGCAAGAGGCACTGGTACAAGGCGCTGGAGGATTCAGCCTTTGTAGCACTCAGTGAAGACACGGCCTGGGTCATCAGTACCAGTGGGGACCTCTACCTGCAGACAGGTGAGCCACTCTGAACCACGCTGAAGGAGTTTGTCAATATCTACAGCATTCAATACCTATGGAACTCACCAGGCTGGTGTTCATTTGAACTTACCATACTAATGTTCACCCAGTGTCTTTATTTACACTAGTCATCCAGCACTTCTAATTTGTAAAGTGATGGCATACATTACCCTTGAGGCAGACACCTTGGTTGTAATTGTAGCTTTTATAAATGAGCAAAGACCAGCCTGTGACCCACTGGAAGAAGAGCTATTTTTTGTGAGGGAAAAATTAGTCAATTCATGTTTGGTTTTAATGAGGCAAAAAAGAGAACTGGATGTATGTATGTAGCCAATTATATTTAGCATGTCTTTTACACAACCTGTATACACTTATCATTAACTGGATGTATGTATGTAGCCAATTATATTTAGCATGTCTTTTACACAACCTGTATACACTTATCATCTGGATTTTTGTGCCAAATTAATTGTTAGATTCATTTTAAATGAAAGTATTTAAAATGCAGGCTTTTATTTGTACAAATTTAATCCTCCATTTGAAACATGACTTCTGGGTTTAACCAGCAGGTGGCCTCAGGGTTTAAGGAACAAATTATGTTATGTCTTACCTTACCCAAAGCCTTGTGATGTCACTGCTTATTTCACCTTTATTTAACTAGGTAGGCTGATTGAGAGCTGATTCTCATTCGGAACAGCGACCTGGCCATGATAAAGCATAAATATAGTGCAGGACAACATAAACTTACACATGATACACACAGTATAAAACAGTACAAAATACAGAATGCAGGGTTTTTTAAATATTGCGAAGAAAGTCCATATCCAGTTTGTGCAAGAGAAGTCTCTTTAGAGAGCTAGTTCAGTCGGTATGCAGGAGTGGCAGGGCAGTGACAATGGAATAAGTACAGTAACACATGAGCATTACTGCAACGGTATACCTCCTTTTTTGCATTTATGGTAACCATGAGCTTATTAAACCTAACCTCAATGACGTTGAAATTAGACACCCTACAGATCCTACCTTTAATTTGAAAATGAATGAAAAAGGTTTAAACCTTATAAATGAGTTTCTGACATTAACCAGTTGACCTTTAGATGGAGCTGTTTGGACATAATAAAGACAGCAATCAGTCCTGCACTATATCAGCTTAGAGATTGTTGTAATGAGTACATTTTTTACATTAAAATAATGATGCAGAATTAATCCGAAACATGCCCTTAGAAAAGAATGTGACTTTAGCATTATGATGGCTTGGAACAACAGCACTGCCAACATTGCTGGTAATCTGAATAGCCTGGTTGTGTAAGGATGTTAGTGCTACATTTTTGTGTGTTTGTGTTGGGATACATAAGAGATTCAGACAGGATTCTAGCAGCTGGTCTGACACATCCAGAGCCAAGAGACACCAAGGACTAAGATGTTTATTTTTGCATTGCATTTAAATTAGATGTCATTTAACAGACAAACTAATGGGGGATTGGACACCACTAATAGTGTATGTTCGGCATGCTTAACATTCTCTTTCCCCAATGAAGTGCACTTACTTACAAAAAGAGTCACATATGTTAAGTAAGACAGTAAGCCTTGGGGTTCTGTGTGGCATAGTGGGCTAAGTTGCTGCATTGCACGTCAGTATATGTCATGATAGTCACAGGTTCGAGCCTGACTAGGGGCTCTCTGACTTTCCCCAGACCCCCTGCATGAGGCAATGCTGCCTAGGATTTGGGTTAGATAAATCAGATTGTCTATCCTGCCACGTTGCTCTCCAGCGACTCCTTGTGTTCAGATCGAGCGCTTGTAAATTAAATTGCGGAAGTATAGTCGGTGAATGTAATCATCCTGTGCATGATCTGAATCATGTGCGTGCCCCTCACTGTTCCACAGATCAGTCCAGGGAGTTGCGGAGCTGCTGACTAGGCAGGGTTAGAGAGGGAATTGGGAGAAAAAAGTCAAACAGTAAGCCTGATGATTGTGGTCCCATCCTGCAGGTCTCAGTGTGGAGCGCCCGTGTGCACGCGCTGTAAAGGTGGACTGCCCGTGTCCCATGGCCCAGATCGCAGCACGCGGTGGAGTGGTGTGGGCCCTCAGTGAACACAGGGCCGTGTTCTACAGGGAAGGCCTGAACAGCTACTGCTCTGAGGGGGAGATGTGGAAATACGACAAAGTCAGGTGGGACCTTTTCTGAAAACGACAACATGTTGCTTGAGGAGGTAGCTAAGCTTACCCTCTAGACCTATGCTTGTTGTGTGGTTGAGGTAGCTAAGCTTACCCTCTAGACCTATGCTTGTTGTGTGGTTGAGGTAGCTAAGCTTACCCTCTAGACCTATGCTTGTTGTGTGGTTGAGGTAGCTAAGCTTACCCTCTAGACCTATGCTTGTTGTGTGGTTGAGGTAGCTAAGCTTACCCTCTAGACCTATGCTTGTTGTGTGGTTGTTCTTTTGAATTATTGTTCTACAAGAGCTCGTTAAAAAAAACGTGAGGATTAGCGGCATAGTAAAAAACGCCCACAGTGAATACTGAGTCAGTAGAACTAGCCGGGGTTCAAATCCGGGTGTCCTGCTCACCACGATCCTATAGCGCTACAGTGAGTTATAATGCAAGTCACAGCTATGGATGCTGATTTGATTTTGTGTACCTCCTTTTCCCCCTTCTACTCCCTTCTAATTTTGTTCTGTTTTATCAGTTCCTAATGGATTTTGAACAGTTTCCTTAAAGGCATTGCACCCAGCATGTCTGCGAGGAAACCCTTACTGCCTCGACCATCCCAGTTAGCCCTATAGGTGCTCTAGCCACCAGATGGAGTCGCTATTGAGCAAAGAACCAGGAAATCAATCCCTGCTGCTCTGCCTCCCTGCTTCCTGGGTTGATCTGGCCCATTTGCGTTCCATCTCGTCCGCTAGCAGCTCAGTAAAGATTCAAACCTAGACTGTTGTGTTCGGCTTGGTGCTGTGAAGGATAGTTGTATGACACTTGCCTGTGCTCTCTATCCTGTGTGTGTTATATTTTTTTGTCATTTTTTTTCCCCACTCATAGTGAGAGCCAGGGTCTGGAGCCCATCTGTATAGCCCTGGGAGAGAACAACACAGCCTGGGCTCTGGATACCAGTGGCAGCCTGTGGTTCAGGACTGGAGTCACAGCCAAAAAGTCCCAGGGGGATGATGATCATTGGTGGCAGGTTGGTGTCCTGTTACGGATGTTCCCCGACCTATCCTCAGAGTTCAGACTGTCCCTTGCATCTACAATAGTTTAATGTCCCAAACACTTTACAGTCATTTTCTATTTCTCTACTACAATTCTACGTGATAGCAATAGCTTTGCATCCTGACTGGCACACTTGATACCCATATAACTGTCTTCCTCCCTCCGTCAGGTGAGCATCACAGACTATGTGGTGTTTGACCAGGGCAGTCTGTTCCAGACTCTCATCCAGGCCACTCAGAACGTGGCTACGGCCACCAAGGCCCCGGTGGAGCGGGTAGCAGAGGTCCTGCGCGTGGCCTTCCTGTCCCAGCAGTCCCAGTGCCAGCCCAGCCTGGTCTCCTCTAACTCCACCGGCGTTTGGATTGCATCTGGGAGGAACGACTTCCATGTAGCCAAGGGCAGCCTCAGCGGTATGAAGTTAAGAGTCCTTCAATATATGTGTGAACTGCCCAAGCTTTGAAGGATTTGACAGATGCAGGAGTCATTTTAATTGTTTCAGTCTGTCTTGACCTCTAAGTTTTAGAAAGTGTTGTCATTGATGTTCTAATATGGTTAAAAAGTGAATTTCATGAGAACTTCAAACCACCAGGGTGGTTTAGCCAATCAAAGAAGAGTGCACTGACTATCTCTTTTTTACATGCATCTAGATTTTGTGCAACTGTTTTCTGTTGGATGTATTTCATAAGACCCATTTCCTACACATGTTACCCTGAAAATTATCTCAATTTCACACCTTGAAACATTTTTCAATTAAAGAATATTTTAATTAATATTTCACATTCCATATTTCATAAAATTAGATACTAAAATGGGTCAAATGTCACCTATTTAGAGTATTGGTATTACAGCCTGATTCTTTCCGTAGCACACAGGAAGCGTAGCTGTACAGTTAAACCAGCATGTCCTATTTCTGGCAGTTCTAATAGTATGTCATGTTGTGTAACACAAACCACCCTGGTTTCAGGCGTTGGATGATAAACCCTACACATTGTTGGGGTATTCATGTTACAACTTAAAAATGATATGTTATCTAAATTGCTTGTTATCTATCTTTGTTTTAACAGTTCCTCTGTGACCAGATAGAAACTGACACAAGCAACCGGCTCTCTGTTGAATTTGATATTTTTTAGTAACTTTGTGGTTGGCAATACTGAAAGTGGCCTATGAGACACTGCATTTGTATCTTTAATGGCTGAATCACCACTATTTAACAATACACTAAACATGGTATGGATATCAGGATATAAAAAAATAATAATAAACATGCTCATATACCAAATTACTGATATTTAGCAAAATTTCTATATATTTTCCACAGCTATTTAAAGACAGCTGAAACATTGAGGATCACTGAATCAAGACAATTCTACATGAAATTCTATAATTTAAAAGTAAAAATAAATGTTTCATAAATTAGTCTTCTACCCTGATAATACAAGAATATTCAGAAGTACATTGGGTCGGAAGCCCTTCAGAAGTTACTGTTTACATTCAAGACCAGCTGCTTGATTATACGTCATGTTCAAACTTTGTAGTGGCAGCCTTCAGCCACACTTCAGATTGGGCTGAAATCAGCGGAAACTCTAAAGAGGAGATGAGACATTGTTTTTTAATTTGCTTCATACAGCTGTTAATCTGAAATACTTCATGTATTCCTTGCTTGTTGGCTGAGTCTGAGTTTATCTGTCATCAATGACATTTTTGAACATCCTGTGAACCTGAGGACTGTGTTGATGGCAGAGTGGTCTCAGGCAAGTTGCCAGACTTGTGAGAATAGTTCATAAACACAATCCCCCTGGTTGAGCACCGCTCTGTTGGAGTTTACCCCAGTGGACAAGAGGGTTGCCTCCTTACGCTTAAGGCTGGTGGGGGGGAAAACTCTGACCAATGTTTTTGCATATGCACCAGCAACGGTTCGGATTATTCAGACATCTTGGAGACCCTGAATGGAGTCCTGTATGGGGCTCGAGTAGGGGAATCCATTGTTCTGCTGGGAGACTTCAACACCCACGTGGGCAACGATGGAGACAACAATGGAGACAACTGGAGAGGCGTGATTGGGAGGAAAGGCCTCCCTGATATAATCCTGAGTGGTTGTTTGTTGTTAGATTTCTGTGCTATTCATGGATTGTCTATAACAATGTTATAACACTATGTTCACTAGTGTTATAACATTATGTTCAAACACTATGTTCGAACATCAGGATGCTCATAATTGTACTTGTTAGCAGAGCACCCTAGGCCGAAGGTCGATGATCGATTTTGTGATCATGTCGTCTGTTCTGAGGCTGTATGTTTTGGACACTCGGGTGAACAGGGGCAGGGGAAAAATCTGGACAGACCTGGTAACCCCAAACATGTAGTGCGGGTGAACTGGGAATGTCTGGAGGAGGCCCCTGTCCAAGAGATCTTAAACACACACCTCCGGCTGAGCTTTTCTGGCATCCCTATGGAGGTTAGGGGCATTGAACCCAAGTGGGCAATGTTCAAAGCTTACATTGCTGAAGCTGCAGCGGTAGCCTGTGGTCTCAAGGTCTTAGGTGCCTCAAGGGGTGGTAACCCTCGAACACCATGGTGGACACAGGTTTTCAGGGAAGCTGTCTGACTGAAGGAGTCCTTCAGGGATATGTTATCCCAGGGGACCCCGGAGGCGGATGCATGGTACCAACGGGCCCAGAGGGTTGCATCCTCTGCCATGTCAGAGACAAAGCAGCAGGTGTGGGAGAAGTTTGGAGAGGCTGTGGAGAAGGAATTTCGGTCGACACCAAGGTGCTTCTGGAAAACCGGGAGGTAATCGGGCGGTGGAAGTAGCATTTTAAGGAACTCCTGAATCCAACTTACTCTACCATAGAGGTAGAACTGGAGGCTGATGGGTGGTCTTCATCAACTTCGCTGGTGGAGGTCACTGAGATAGGCAAAGCCCCGGGGACTGATTAGATCTGTCCAGAAATGCTGAAAGCTTTGGGTGGGAAGGGGCTGTCTTGGTTGACACGTCTTTTCAACATTACATGGGAGTCTGGGACAGTGCCAAAGGAGTGGCAGACCGGGGTGGTGGTTCCCCTGTTCAAAAAGGGGGACCAGAGAGTGTATGCCAATTATAGGTGTATCACACTTCTCAGCCTCCCTGGTAAGTCTACTCCAAGGTGCTGGAAAGGAGGGTTAGGCCGATAGTCAAACCTTAGATTGAAGAGGAACAATGCTGATTTCGTCCTGGCCGTCTAACAACTGACAAGCTCTTTACTCTCGCAAGGATACTGGAGGGGGCCTGGGAGTATGCCCATACAGTCTACATGTGTTTTGTGGATCTGGAGAAGGCGTCTGACCGGATTCCCCCGAGAGATAATGTGGGAGGTGCTGCGGGAGTACGAGGTGAGGGGGTCTCTGCTCAGGGTCATACAATTTCTGTACGGTCAAAGGGAGAGCTGTGTCTGGGTTCTCGGCAGTAAATCGGATTCGTTCCTGTTGTGGGTTGGCATCAGCCAGGGCTGCGCTTTGTCACCAATCCTGTGATATTCCTGGACAGGATTTCAAGGAGTAGTCATGGTGGGGAGGAGTTGCAGTTTGGTGAGGTGAGGATCTCATCACTGTTTTTTGCAGATGACGTGGTCCTGGTCATCGGTCAGTGACCTTCAGCACTCACTGGATCGGTTCGCAGCCGAGTGTGAAGCGGTTGGGAATGGGATGAGGATTAGCACCTCTAAATCTGAGACCATGAGTCTCAGCAGGAAACCGGTGGATTGCATCATCCAGGTAGGGAATGAGTCCTTACCCCAAGTAAAGGAGTTTAAGTACCTCAAGGTCTTCTTTGCGAGTGAGGGGACAATGGACCATGAGATTGGCAGGAGAATCAGAGCAGCGGGAGCGGTATTGAATTCGCTTTACAGCACCATTGTGACAAAAAGAGAGCTGAGCCAGAAGGCAAAGCTCTCGATCTACCAGTCAATCTTCATTCCTGCCCACACCTATGGTCATGAAGGCTGGGTCATGACCAAAAGAACGAGATCACGTGTACCAGTGGCTGAAATGGGAAGGTGGCTGACGTCTCCCTTAGGGATAGTGTGAGAAGCTTAGTCATCTGAGAGGAACTCTGAGGAGAGACCCTGCTCTCTGCTCTTTCACATAAAAAGGAGCCAGTTGAGAAGGTTTGGGCATCTCGTAAGGATGCCCCCTGGGCCCCTCCCTAGGGAGGTGTTCCATGCACGTCCAGCTGGGAGGTGGCCTCGGGGAAGACCCAGGATTAGGTGGAGAGATTATATCTCCACACTGGCCTGGGAACACCTCAGGATTCCCCAGTCAGAGCTGGTTAATGTGGCCAGGGAAAGGGAAGTTTGGAATCTAGCCCTGCTAGAGCTGCTGCCCCCGTGACCCGACCCCGGATAAGCAATTGAAGATGAGATGACATCTTTGAATGCATTTCATAACACAGAGAGAGAAATGTCAAGAGATGCATTTATTTCCAAGAATTAAACTACCGTATTTGGGCTGTGTGGAAATAAATAAGAGTAAATCTTAATGCCAGCAGTAGCGACACATATAGTTTTTTGTTAAGTTGATGGCAAGATAGAAGTGATCACAGATGATAGTTGCAAAGGTTGATATTTGACATCAATTTGCCTATAAAACAATAATCAATACGTGAGAATGTATGGTGAACATGGGAGAGCAACATGAAATTATTCTAGAATTCTCCAGATTATTTTAATAAATTTGCTAAGATTTTAAACACACTTCTTTCACATTGTCTTATGGGGTATTGTTTGTAGAATTTTGAGGGAAATAATTAATTTAATCAATTTCGGAATGGGTGTAACATAACAATGTGGAAAAAGTGAAGTGTTGTGAATACTTTCCGGATGCACTGTACCTATATACTGGTACAGTATACTATACATATTCACCTGTTGTATTTTTATCTGAATATCCCTTCTTCAGTCAACTGTTAGAAAAATTCTATTGCAAAGTTTGAAAACTGAGAGTTTTATCTCCTGGTTTTATTGACATGTTGTCCGGTAATGTCCTTTGACTCCACAGGTACGTTCTGGCAGGGCGTGGTACCCAGAGGAACTGTCTCTGCCACCAAGTGGGCCTTCGTCTACTCCTCAGCTGTACTCGCTAAAGAAGGTACATGGAAAACTGAACATTGTAAATACCCAAAAACAACACCTTCCTAGACCACATGGCAGTAAACTCTCAACATCTTATAGGAATGCTCCAAACCCCGAAACACAGCAAAATTGTTTTGACGGTAATTTTTCTGACATGACAGTCACTAAATACATCTTCTCAGCGTGTTTGGTAATTACCAACTCGGCCACCGTAAGTTTTCCAAAAACCTTCTGTTACGTCACTGCAACATTTTTGAGAATACAACATTTTAGTTTTGTAGCGAGTTGATCTTGGAATCGAGTTGATAGGAGAATAAAACGGACAAATAAATATCAGGAAGTCAAACGAACGCATCTAGATGCATTTTCTGTTGCAATCACGTAACTGAAGTTTTTTGGGCAACTTACAGTGGTCGAGTTGGGAATTACCAAACGCGCTGAGAAGGTTTGTGTACTAGTGTCATTACCGGCACAATGATTTTGAGGTGTTTAGGGGTCTGGAGCATTCCTTTAAACTAATGACTAAATAGAAACCATTCTTTTGACATTAGATAACTGTTCCTTTTACGTATTGACATCTGCTCTCTTTCATTAACGACGTGTCTGTGGATTCCATGAGGCAGATGCGACTTGTTCAGATGGCTCAGCGGTTAGGGAGTCCGACATCCAGTCGGAATGTTGCCAGTTTGATTCCTGACTGTGCTAAATGGCGTTTGTGTCCTTGAGCAAGCCACTTTACCTTAAGTTGCCTTAGGGGTATTTCCCCGTATTTACTGTTAGTCGCTCTGGATATCAGCGTTCTCTAAACTACTAAAATGAGAATGTGATGTGACCGTCTGTGTTTGTTTCCATCTCTGCAGGCAGCTTCTTGTGGCTTGGACAGAGCAAAAAGGACCTGTTCTGTGTTTGGGACCAAGATGGCCAGATGCACCCCACCACGGTCCAGCTGCCCCAGGACATAGAGATGGTGCAGCTCTCGGCCTGTCGCGATGCACTGTGGGGACTGGACCAGCACGGCCGCGTCCACATTCGCACCCTCTCCACCAGCTGCCCCACCGGCATGCACTGGAACCTACTGGACCTCAGCCAGCTTGGTAAGACCACCCTGTTCCCCTTTACAAATAACGTTGGTTTCATCTCAACAGAAAGCTAGCTGAGACTAAGGACTCCACCTGGCGTAGTGGGCTAAATCGCTGCATTGCACGTCATGATAGTCAGTGGTTCGAGCCTGACTATGTGTTCTCTGACTTTCCCTCTGCCTCCTGCAACAGGCAGCACAAATTGGCATAGCGCTGCCTGCCTGGGATTTGGGCTAGATAAATCAGATTATCTATCCTGCCATGTTGCTCTCCAGCGAATCCATGTGTCCAGATCGGGCGCCTGTTGGTTCAATCGCAGAAGTATATTTGCTGAACGTAATCATCGTGCACATGATCTGACTAAAGGCTTCCATGTTGGATGAGCAGTGTGAAAAGAATCGGCAGCTAGGGTGACATGTGGTTGGATGAACTATGTGCGTGCCGTTCGCCATCCGACAGATCTGTGCAGGGAGTTGCGGAGCTGCCGACAAGACAGAATTAGAAAGAATTTTGAGGGGAGAAAAATCTGGAAAAATAACAACAACAAAAGAGCTAGCTGAGACCAAGGGCTCAAGGTGAAATCTACTTGGATTTTATTTGCTTGGATTTTATTTGCTATTACCTCACAGGAAAATGTATTGCAGAAAATCTGTAGTATTTAGTTTCTATGAGTGTGAATCATTATCTGGTAAAAAATAAGCTATTTTGTCTGTAGATATTATTGGAAACTTTCCATAATAAATAGCAGACCTGAACATCTATTCCCAGTGTGACATGCTTATCCAGCATGTAATGTGGGTAGCCTAGCCTGTTTAAATGCCAGGCTGTTTTTTGGTGTCAGTTGCATGTAGCTACATTCGTTCATACGGCCTCTATCTCAGGGTCCCCACTGGGTTAGGTTTCGTGTCCCAGTAGTCGTTTCTGAAAACTTAGTCTCCTTGATGCCTCATGACCTAGTTCACGTCTCTATATGCGTTTGTTTATCTATCCTTTGGGGTATACCTTTCAATAACATACTTTCAATAACATACTTTTTTGCACATCTTTCAGTTTTCATTATTGTTATTATTACTGCATTGTTGAAGTTGGAACCGGGGCCCAAGATTCTCGCCGTACATGCAAATATACCTGCGGTCGTGTGTACATATGTGATTTAAACTTGAAACTTTTACCATTACACACAAGATTTAAGTTTGAAATTCAACTGTAAAGGTTCAAGCAAGCAAGGAAGAGACAAACCAGTTGAACAGAACTGTGAAGAACTATGTTGGTCTGCTCTGTTTTCTGCTGACTCAGCAGACGAGGGCTGTGGAAGACTGAGATTAATGTCCTTCCCCCAGTGTTACAACTGAGGCGTTTTATTTGTTTCTGTTGGCGAGTACACTTACCTGAGACTACGTTTGGCAATAAAGTCCACTTTGAGCAGGGTGTCAAATTTCAGGTCAGGGAAGACAATGATCAGAACAGTGCCGTTCCTCCAGTTAGGGGTCAAGGGGACAAGCACGGTGACCAGTCAATACTCACTGCGATCAGATTAGTAAAAACAGAAAAGTACAAAACATTTACTTTAACATGGCCTTTAACCATACTTTGTTTGCACCACATCTCATGTAGGAATCTGACACATCTACAAATCACATGATGCTATAGAGATATTGGATCTATGTGTTGTTCTGGCATTCAGTAACAGGCCTTGTCAACAACTTCAAGGTAGACTCAGCGAGATTACTTTGCCTCAAGCAGCACTCCAGATATTGAGAGACGCAAGGCTTTGCTGTAATAAAGTAATATCAAGTATATGCCTGTGCTTACTGCATGGCTGCCTAAACAGGAGAGACATCGGGCATCAAACCTTTAAATTGTATGGAAATAGGAAATAAGCTGTCTACATTTGTGTCCATACCCTCCATGCCTCGACATCAGTAGCTATGTTGACATACACACGATATTTAGGGGTAAATGAATATAATAGGATTATTGTAAATACTATTAAAATGTTAGCATGCTTTAGAAGAACAACAATTTCCCTAATAATCATCTGAAATTTGGCTACCTCATGGGACTCATGAATGCAAGGAAAATGCTAAACTAGCAAACAAAATAGGCGTTTTACCACAGTGACAATGTTAGGTTTACAAAGCCTGTTTGATTCCAACATCAAGTTAAACATGTTTTATTTAATGCTTATTTCAATAATTACCACATTCAAATAAAAAGATGGTCTAACACCATAATCAGGCTACTGATATACTCAGTTTAATATTGAATTATTTGTTTTTAAACTCAGTGTAATTTTAAATGTTTGAACAGTTAATCTAACGGCAGATAGATGTCTACCCCTTAACTGATCGACCAGGGAGCATGCATGTACGTGCTAGAAGCCTCAGTGTTTGTTTATTTGAGGTTAAGGTTGTATATGTTCTGCTAGGAGAAATTGTTCTGATGCAAATAGACGGCCATGTGCAGACAGCAGACAGCTGTAGCCATGCCGTATTGGGCTCTGTGTGCATCACAATGTAATATGAGACATAGGGAGTTGAAGGTACGCTCATTTTTAGCCCTGTTCTGTGACCACATGATCCATGTCTCCGTGCTAGAATGCTGGACTGGAATAAGGACAGGGACAGAGTGTTTTAGATGTTTTTTGCATGTATAACAAGTTCTATATTGAGTGTACAAAAGAAAAAATGTGGTTAGTAGTAAAATTACTAAACAAATTACAATGTAGTAATGAGATATTTTGGGGGAGTAAAATATTTTGGTCTACCTTATTTTTCACAGCAAGAGATTTTCTGGATTGGAATCTACATCTTGTTAACATTTCTAAGCGAATGTTTCAAGCCTACTTGAAAGTGAGCTTTGAGGCGTAATATGTAAACATACTACAACAGGAATGTTTACTTCTAAATTATATTCCAGTGAGCATCTTTTTTTCCTTAGTAGATGTACTCTAGATGGCCAGGAGTGTATTCCTCCTGACCTGTTGACCTGAACAACCTTAGGACCTCATTGATCATGGGGCAGGCATGGTGGCCTAGTGGATAGCACTGTGGCCTCACAGCAAGAATGTTCCGGGTTCGAACCCCAGTCCTCCCCAGCCTTTCTTTGTAGAGTTTGCATGTTCTCCCCGTGTCTGTGTGTGTTTCCTCCGGGTGCTCCGGTTTTCCCCACCATCAAAAAACATGCAGGTTAGGTTTGGGACTACAGATGGAAATTAGCATCTATGCTATAATCTACATTTACAGACATTTACAGTCTGTATAGAAGTGTAAGACTGTTGATTAATGTGCACTGTCCCAAGTAAATAAATAAACAATATCCAATCATCAGAATTGATCCAGTTAGAGGGCTGTATGGTGTTACATGTAACCATGGGCACCGTGACCTACATGTCATAATGTTTACCACCAGCAGGTTACCCCGTGGGGTCAGAGGTCAGAGGTCAGAAATGAAAGTCCAGAGAACACTGGGATGCTTCAAATACATGATTCACACAGTAGGCCATCCAATCTGAAGGACGTCCAATGAGATGCGGTCAAAGGGTGAAAAAAGGCCTAGAAATGCAATATTCTGTGTATCTGTGACATCATATACTCTATTGAGACAAAGAAATAAATACATGTTTAGGTCTTGTTCTGCTCCAAGGGCTTAACACTTGTCTCAGGAAACATTTAGGACTAGGCAGATCTTAAGAAAGTATTTTGCCTCCAGGAGGAAACTCAGTAACTGTTAGTCAGTGTTTTTTCTTTGAGGTTTAGAATTGGGGCTATTACAAAATACTTAAGTCTGAATTCAAACAACTAATTTGTAGCAAATACAATTAAACCACACTTTAACAATGTACTCTTCAAATGTTTATTCAGTCACAGTATTTTGAGTTTGGAGCTCTTAGCAGGGCTTACCTACCAGCAAATCATGATCTTGCCATTGTTTTGGGTAAGAATATGACTTTGATTAAAAATATGTTTCAATCTATTCAAGTGATCTATTTGAAGTTCCTTCTTTGTGATACAATTCTGTCTACTTTTGTACAATAGCAGCATATTTTGTGATTGTTAGAGAAGTGCCAAACAATATAATCAATTATTTGACTTTAATCCCTTGGCCTTCATTTACTTATGCTATTAACTTGGTGGCTCCAACTTAACAGTATTTATTCTCTTTGCATTGTGAACACATCACCTCCTTTTCTGAATTACATGCTATTCCTTATCTGGCTTTGATTAAAAGACCTGAAAAGTACAGCTCATATAAGCACAACCATGGGGGATCAAGGTTTGTATTTCAAACAAATTCCCTCAATCAAATAATTTTCCTGATATCTGTAAGGAACGTTCAGGCATTTAAACGGATCCTCTCCCTGCAGTCTTAGTTTGTCCATGTTCTCTTTAGTGATATCACATGCCCTATGTTTCATCTCAGGAGTAAAGCGTACTAAGTTTGTACAGTGTCCGTTATACGCACAAGATTACTCTTTTGAAAGATAGTGTAAAGAAAATAATCAGTTTTCCTCTTGGCAAGCTGGTTTGTATTTCTGTTTTAAAAATGGTCCATTAACAGGTCTTGACCAACAAATTTATCACAACCTCCAGTGACAAGGCAGGAATGTTTTCCATGCGTTGGCATGCCAAGGTCTGCGATGAGAGCACAATGTACGTCACTCACTAAATGTTTGATGTGGATGTACGTGCTGTATGTATTCTCTATTATAATGAAACAACTGTTTTTCCCAAGGGTGATCTTCTCGTGTGTTATTAGGATTAGATAATAAAAACATAATGACACTCAATAGACATATAAAGACATGACCTTACACAAAGCCAGAAGCAATGGCAGAAGAATAATGTAAGGTGGCTTTATTGTGGGGTTGTTTAGAGATCGCTCAGGACAATAGTCAGACTGTGACTTCCATGAGATTGCAATGACAATAGTGTTTTGTCACACGGGCACAGTTGTGGGCCTTGTTGTGCTGCACAAAGCAATATTCATGGTTGTGGTTTTTGTTAGTTACAATACAATAGTAAGTTGTACATGTATTTGATTACTTATTAGCCTACTATCAAAGTATGTGATGACATTGTATACATGTGCACAAATGTTCTTTGTTCAGTGTCATAAAAGACCTGAGGGCAACTGAAGAACTGACATATCTGTTGGCTTGTCTTACAGGTCAGGTGAGGCTGATCAGCATATCATGTGGCAGTCAGAATGTATGGGCCTGTGATGGCTATGGAATGGTGTATTTCCGTGTGGGCACCCAACACCTCAACCCCAGCATGATGCTTCCTGCCTGGATCTGCATCGAACCACCAGAGCAGGTAAAAGCAGTCATCTTTGATCTCACATTATGAATACAATTTGATAGAAGGAAAGTTGCTGATGTTGAATATATGTAAATGTATTAACTCATAAACATTATTGTTTGTGAGTTACCTGCTTGTAAAATACAAAGAAGTATATGAACCCTTTGGAATTACCTGGATTTCTGCTTAAATTTGTCATACAATAAACAGGCACAACCACCAAATAAAAACCTCATCTCAACTCTAAAGTATGGTGGAGGTGGCATCGTGGTTTGGGGATGCTTTTCTGTCTCAGGGCCTTAACAGCTTGCTTTCATCAATGGAAAAATGAATTCCCAAGTTCACCAAGACATGTTACAGGAGCATGAAAGGCCATCTGTCCAACAATTGAAGCTAAACAGAAGTTTTGTAATGCAACAGGACAACGATCCAAAGCAAAGTAGTCAACAACAAGTTCTTCAACAGAAGAAAATGCATCTTCTGGAGTGGCCCAGTCAGAGTCCTGACCTCAAGCTGATTTAGATGCTGTTGCATGACTTAGAGCAAATCACAGCAGATATCCCAAGAATTTTGCTAAACTGAAACACTTTTGTGAGGAATGGTCCATAGTTCTTCCTGACTTTTGTGCAGGTCTGATTCGCAACTACAGGAAATACCAAGGGTTCACATACTTTGTCCATCCTGCACCGTGAATGTTTACACTGCGTGTTCAATGAAGACATGGAAATGTTCTTGTTTGTGAGTTATTAATTTAAGCAGACTTATGAATAGATTGAGGATAGAGTAAATATTGAATTAAACCATTTAAAATAATTTGAAGAGTAGTCAATTATATCACTAGTTGTTGTTCTGCGCTGTCAGCCAGTAGGGGTGCACTTGATAAGGATCCACACCAGTCCTAATGATCGCATGCTTTGGGCCATGGATAACAGAGGGAACGTCCACGTCCGCACAGGTATCACAGACGAAATGCCAGTCGGCACAGACTGGGAACACATTCCAGGTAAATTGCCTGATGATTGACTACAAGTCAAAAATCCCATTCATACAATCTTTGTCCAAAAACTAGATAACCTACATCCTTTTTATTTACTTGTTCTATTTATCCCTAGGTCTGCAGGCTAGTCAGCTGGTGCTGAGTGTGAAGACAGTTTGGGTGCGCTGTCCCAATGGGGAAGTGGCGAGGCGCTACGGTATCACTGACAAGAACCCAGCTGGGGACTACTGGAAGAAGATACCGGGCCTGGTCAACTGGCTGACCGGTGAGTGACGACACCTGAGAAAGACTTGTGTGAACGTTGTGCTGGTGAATGTCAATGTTGACCTAAAAATACACCTTAGTACAAATTTTTTTGCATCTTAAATCTCATCTTGGGTCGAGACAAAAACACTAGTCAGTATGATCTAAACTGTTCACAAACAGACCATTACATTTACCTGCAGCATAAAACAAATTCATCTTATGAAATGTGCCACCAAAGATGGTTAAAGCTCTTTAAACTTTATTCTTGCCTCCTTTTGTTAGGGTCTATGTAAGGAGGTGGGATTGCCTACTTAGAATGTTGATTTTTTTTATTGTCTTTGTCAACGGTGCCAATATTTTTGGAAGTGATTGTCCTCTGGAGTTACATTCTCAGGATGAGTAGTTTTTCACCTCGCCTTGCTCAATACGATCCCTGTAACCTGCTTATTGTCCGCAGTGACACCAACGGACGAACTGTGGGCTGTGAGCGTGTCTGGAGGTTTGAGCCACCGGCTCACCAAAACCCTGGTACACAACGCTGTCAAGTCCAACGCCAATCCAGGCTCCCTGAGCGGAGAGGACCTGGAGGAAGAGTGGGAAGTGATCTAAAGATTAAAGAAATTGTATTTGATTCCCTATGTCGTGGTCTATTTTACCAGACACCGTACAGCTCTTGTCGAATGAAGTGCACAATGTAGTGAATAGGGTGCTAACACCTCTTGTCTTTTACCAAGTGAAACAACAATTCAGAATTATTATTTACTTACTGAAATGATGGACTGCATTCCATTTATTTGTGTGCACTTTACTTACTGTATGGTATGTCTTTTTAATGCTAACCTTTCCTGTACATAACATGTAACATTATATGGCAACAAAGAGTGTGAATCAGTACTGAGTGCACAATGGCTCGGTGGACAAACAGGATGCGTTTATATTGTTACCAAGAGACCAGTGGTTGTTCCCCAGCCCTTCTCATGTTCCGTTTATTAATTCTTAACTGACCAACCCCTGTTGACTTTAACCCGACAAAATCAATCCCTATTGAATTTGAATGAACTCATTGAACAATGAATTAGTTATTATTTATTTTTTTACTTTGTGATGTTATAGGAAGACTTTTTTATTTATTAGTTATTTTGTTGCTTAGCAAGTGAGATGGGTAACTGCACTCTAGTTTAGATTTGCTACTCTCTTGTTGCGTTCTTAGGAAACACTGTTTGACATTGATCTGCTTCTGTGAATCCTGTGTATGTAGCACAGCATAGTCGAGCCTCCCCATCAGACCTCCTGTTCAGTGTAACCACCGTCGGCCACTTAATGGCATTAGATAGGGCCATGGTTTGTTAATTGTTTTTATATGTTGTTTTAAATGGAACTACGATGGTACTGTAATATCAATGACTTTTTTTACTGTAAATAATAATGGGTGTGACATGACTCAGTACTTGAAAAGGGAAATTGGTCACAATATTCACAGTGCGAAGGTAGGTCAATCTCTGTGTACGTACTTACTGTGCACATTAACTGATGCTTACTTCTATAAGCACTGTGGAATACTGTGTGCTCACTAAGGAAGGGATCTATGAGCAGGAGTTTGAGCTAGAAGATTTCTAATATGTATTTTCTACAACTACAACAAAGAAAGCTAACCAACTAATATATCCAGTCTTAATACAGCTACTGTATAAACAAGGGAATCATCATTTATTTGATGTCTGAACAGACACTTATCAAACATTTTGATGACAGTTCAACAGCTTTAGCCATCAATTACCGACTAGTACATTTCAGTTAGCTTTGTGAACAAGTTGTGTTTGTGAAAAGCTATGTGTTGCTTACGTAGTACTGTAGTACAATGCTAAAATATGAAGCTATCAGAGAAAGCATGGTTACAGTAACATTAAGCATACTACTGAACATGATATCATAATCTTGCTATTGAATACTGTGCTTTCCATCACTGCAAATTAGTCCTTACAGGGGCTTGTCAGTTCAACTCAGACTGAAGTGTGCATCCCAAATGGCAACCTATTCCAAATTAAGGGCACTACGTTTGACCAGAGCACATGTCTTAGTGTGGAATAAGGTGGAATTTTAATTGATAGAAAAGCCTGTATGGGTCATTGGATGACAGATGATGTATAATATGCTGGACAGGAAATCCCAAAGATCAGATTGAAGCGGCCCTTAGTCTGTATATGTTATGGGATGCACAGTACTGCAAGTCGGTAGAATCCTGTTGTATGAATACCCACCTCCTCAGTATGAACTTCCTTAATAAAGATGTTTACAACGACTCTGATGATACTCTATGACCACCTTAGGTTACACTCTTTCACTCTTTGGAGAGTCTGAAATTCCATCTGTATGTGCTCTACATATAGTTTGTTGATGATATGACTATCAACAATCTCTGTTAATAAGCAACTAATTGTGTAGATTAAGTGTAAGTTTATAATATGTTTTAGGATAATGGTTAAGGTTAGGCTTAACATTAGGGGAAGGGTTAAGGTTAGGGTTAGTCAATAGTTTGTTAAAATGTTGTGTCTGCAGATAATCTGTAGAGCATCTACAGATACACTTTTTGGACTCTCAAAATAAAGTGTTACCCCACCTTATAATACTGCACAACTTGTGAATTACATTGCAAGTGTACATTACTTTAGATTGTAAAAACAACATGACCTCTGATCTATTACTCAGAAACTTCTGGATAATTGCAATTATGAATGAAAGAGAATCGACATATATTTTATCACAAAGAATATATATTTTATTTATCTAGTGTGTAAACATCATTAAATTTACTTTACTCTCGAGTATGACAACATAACATTTATTCTAAAGTGCATTGTTTTAAGCATTCTGCATCCTCCAACAGAAACAATTGAGTCCAGTAGTTCTATGATATAGGTAGTCTTAACTAGTATACTGGTGTAGCCTGAAGTCCAGTGGCTTCAGAAATTCTGGCAAAGAGTCCAGCTGTTCAGCAGGAATGGACTGAGTCATTTTCTGCATAGCTTGAACAAAAAGGGAGGGAGGAGATTGTCCAGAGAGCCACTGGAAGGCTTGTTCTCCAATCAGACTCTGCCACACCCCTGAATTCTTCTGCAACTGTCCCTTCATTTGAAAATGGAATTTCGGCATGAAGAGGATGAGATAACCAAGGCAGACGTGCTTGCGGCGCATGTCAGGCTCACCTTGGCGTATCTGATTTAAGAGGCAGTCCAAGGGGGTGTTCCCATCTTGGTCTGTGACATAAGGACACGCAGTGTGTCCTAGTAAGAGAATCAAACATTCAGGGCGCACTAGTTCGCACGCCAGATGCAATGCGCCTTTGCCTCCTTCCATGTGGAAACATCCACGACTGTTTAAGTAGCTCTCGCGCTCGCTATCGGAGAAGTCTTTCAGAGAATCCATAATCATTTTCAGGATAGAAATACGATTATAACGGACAGCTACTGTGAGATGAGGTGTTGCGGATGCTTGACAACAACAGAAGCTTCGACTTGGCATATCTAAAGCACCGACAGAGTATCTGTTGATCAGGTATCTAGCGTATTGTTGATGATCGTGCACAAGTGCATACAGAAAAGCTTCAGAGGGAGTAAAAACGCATGCACGTCCATCATCTTCCCAATGAAACACCTCCATTGTCCGCATGTCCTCGAGAACCCATATTGGTAACAGGTCACGGACTGCTTGGTAAAAGGCAAATGAAGTTCTTTGGCACTGTTTCTCGGATTTATAATCCGCCCGGCTACCATACACACCTAAATCGTATGGCATTGTAATGTATCCTTTAGCTCACTTTAAGTTCTGAATAGACCTTTTTTATCTGTGCAAGATCTGTTTACATCAATATATGTTGTGAATAAAGGTGGTTCATTTAAAACAAAAAGACGAAAAAATATCAATTGTGCATTTAGTTGAGCTGCAGAAAACACTGTAAATACTTCAAAATAAAAAATAGAAAAATGTTCCTAAAGAACATTGCTCTTCGGTCTCGCAGATTTCTTAGTGTTCAGATACAATGCTGTTTCCCTCTTTAATTTCTATTCTTGACTTGCTTCAAACCCCTCTTCAAACTCAATGGACAGTTTATAAAGGTTAGCTGGTGGCCAAAGATAACGGAACTCCCATCACGACTGCCGTCGTTGGTCGCTCACTGCGTCAACAAATATCTCCATTGGCTGATTTACTTCACGGTGAGATGGAATGTGACGTGACGTCCTCAGTTCAAAGTGCCCTTAACTTTTCCATATTTGTTTAGAGCGCCATGTGAGTAATTTGTTTGGGCGACGCACTATCGCCCCCCTATCGAGTGTCCTTACCGCATAGAGTACATTCAGAGCAATCCTGTGTATAGGACGTTGGGTTGTATGTTGCAGTGCCTGTTATGTAATTGCGCGGCTGGTGCAATAGCAAATCTCAAAACTCCCCACCACATAAAATGTGACAGAAAGATTTAGTACATTTTACTCATTACACCTATATCATAAATGTAATATTTATTTTGGGTCTCTTGAGAATTAGGATCATTTTATCAAGTGTAAACTATTTGAATAAATAAAACAAATAGCACATGGACAACATGGGTGTATGTGTAAAACTAACTGCATACATTAGCCAACGTAGCCTTGTCTATATTCCACTGTGTGTGTTTAACATTAAAATTAACTAGAAATTATGTAACAGCTAGCTTTATAGTTAATCATTTTTTTATAGAAAATGTGTATATAGGCCTAATTTGAATTCAGAGTATTAGCCGACTACGCCATCTGTCTGGTGAACATGTTATTACATGTACAAGAGTGGGATAAGTATCCACGTCATGATTAAATTAAAAAGAAATACACATCTGAAGATGCGAATTCAGTGTATGATTAGTTATGAAGTGGGACTTTAGTGTAGATTTCGTGATAAATCAACTATTAAATGTCTATTAAGGAAAGACAAATTAATAATAATTATTATTAGTAATTTTAATTTTGCTTTATAAACAAAATGAAAGATATTTCTAATAAAGTAGGGGAGACCAGGGGCAATTGTAACATCTTTTACATTTTCCTTCATGCCTCACAGACTACTTGAAATACACTAGTCATCTTTTGATATAAAAACATATATATGTTCACTAGTTAATAATATATTGATATATTTTCATTAATAATGACAAGACTATAACATTTAATTTAATGCAAAAAGTCAAGAGTGTGACAACAATTGTAACAGTGTTTGAGAGCAATTGTAACAGTGACAAAATGTCATATTAACCCACTGTATCTGAAATAAAACCACAACTCAAAGTAACCACATTACCACTGTAGTATCTAATAATGATTTAATAAGATTTTATTTTGTATATGTTCCAATTCTTTTAGATTTCAGGTGCATTCTAAAACAAACATCTATTTTTGTAGAAGACCAGGCATTGATTATTTGAATAAAGTATATTTTACTCTGTCAATATCTAATATTGTTTGAACACATTTAAAACACACATTATTTTATACAAATAAAGTATGTTTGACTTGAGCTGCTATACTAGAACAAACACCTTTATTTTAATATACACCCTTTTTAAATGTAATTTAACATTTAAATTGAGGAAAATATGTTTATGTCAGCACAGACAAACAAGGTGCTTACATTGCGCCATGTGGCTCGGGCAATTGTAACACAGTGTTACAATTGCCCCTGTTCTTGCAGCAATGATAAAATCCCATATGCTAGTTTGCAATACTTAGGTTGTTGATGTTGATTTTTAACCAATAACCTAGAGATAACATTTATGTAAGGTTTAATTAGAATTTTTCCCAGATTTTCCTCCCTATCCAATTCTCCCTAACCCTGCCAAGGAGCTTCACAACTCATTGGACAGATCTGTGGGATGACAAGGGACGCGCACATGGTTCATTCAACCACATGTCGCCCCAGCCATCAATTATTTTTGCACTGTTCACCCAACAAGGAAGCCTTTAGTAGGATCATGCACGGGATGATTACGTTCACCGATTATATTTCCGCAATTTAATTTTGAGGTGCTCGATCTGAACAAAAGGAGTCGCTGCAGAGCGACATGGCAAGATCGATAATCTGATTTATGTAACCCAAATCCCAGGCAGCGGTATGCCAATTTGTGCTGCCTGGTGCTGGAGAAACCATGGTCAGGTTCGAACCAATGACCATCATCACATAAACATACAATGCCCCTGAGCTCAATTTTGAGTGTCATGGCAAAGGCTGTGAATAATTGTGAACGTGCTTTTTTGTCTTTTTTTATTAAATTGCTCAGATTTCAAACACACTTCTTTCACTTGTAACATACATCAGCTTGATGCAACCTGGACACATCATCAGTGATGTTACCTGGGGTCGCGGAGCGTTTCAGGTCTTTCAAGCATCATACACTCTCACCCAGGCAACCCGACTGATCAGGCCCCAGCTTGTGTCCAGGTAGCCCTACCCCACCCATGGTTTTCCTCTCTTTATTCACAGCCACCTTGTGGCAACTTCTGCTGACTCCGTGACCTTGATGGCCCTTCGCTTATTGGTCCCAATGATACCCAAGATCTTATAGGCCCTGCAGAGAGACTGGCCAGCAAACCCTCTGCATCCCACCTCAATGGGCTCACCCTGAACTTGCCACCCATTATTCGGGCACTCCTTCACTAGCTCAGTGTATTTTGCCCTCTTCCTCTCATTGGCCAACTTGATACGGTCCTCCCAGGGAACGGTGAGTTCAAGGAGAACGATCTGCTTAGAGCTCTCTGATTAGTAGCATGTCAGGCCGCAATGTTGTGGTGGCAACAGTTTCTGGGAATTTCAGTTGCTTCCCCAGGTCAACTTTCAACTCCCAGTCCCGTGCTGTTGCTAGCAGGCCAGATGAGGCTGTCCTGGCAGCTGATGGCTTCTCCCTAACCCGGATGAAAGCATTGGTGTTCTTCACTGGGCAAAGGCGCTTACAGTGGCCAATTCCACAGCTGTTGGTGTTAGCTATGGCCTTCAGGACTTAATCATGGTGCCAGCGGTAGCGCCCCCTCACAGTGCCCTTGAACCGCATCAGAGGATATGCTCCAGGGTCCCCCTTTTTAGGCAGAGATTGCAGGCTGATGACTCCACCAATCCCCAGCAAAACAGGTTGGATGGGCTTGGTAGTACATCGTAGTCCGCCTGGATCAGGAACCATATGTGATGGGGGTCTGCTTTCCACAGCTCTGCCCATGAGACTCTGTGGCCCACTGCATGCTCCCATCTTGTCCAGGCTCCCTGCTGCTGCATTCCAGCCATCCTGCTGGCCCGCTCCTCCTCCACTGATGCCTGCACCTCTACTGCACCAGTGATCTCTTGTCCTTCCCCTGCTCTTTGTTGTAGCGAGATGTTTTACCGCTACCCAGGCCAGCTTTTCTACAAGTCACTACTCCCACCAGTGCCCTGTGCCGTAGCCGTGACTCAGCCACATCCACAGCCTCTGCTGCCCTCCATTTCCGCCCTGTCCTCACCTCGATCCCAGCCTGGGAGACCTTTGGGTTCTGTGACTCTCTGTATTGCAGCACCTTCCTTGCTAGGCTCACTTTGAACTCCTCGTTCAGGATGCTGATGGGAAAATATCAAAACATAGGTTTTGTAGCTATATAAGTGTGTTTCCGAAAGAGGAAGGAGCTTTCTCACCAGCAAAATCTTACACTTCTATTTGCTGCCTTAAAATCATCACCAGCCCTTTTTCCCGTGACCCATTCACAAAACTCAACCAGAGAAACGCAACCCTGACAGACCGTAACAATTTGGGTTGGTGCAGAGCTGTGTGATGTGCTATAGATGCGGTCAATCGAAATGGGGCATAAGTTTTATCACTATAGCTTGTTCCTGATTCGAGGTATTAGCAATGTTGGGTAAAGTTACTTTTCTAGTTACTTTTTAGTTACTTGCTGAGTTCATAAGTTTTGGGAAGTCCCTAATTAAGACAAAATTAACAGGTAAATTGGGTTAATATCTTAACAGTGACCTATAAAACAAATAGAATAAAGTAAAGAAAATATCAATCATGGTCACCAGTAAGATATGAACTCCATTTACCTGATCATTTTGTCTTATTTAGGGACTTCCCAAAACTTGTGAACTCAGCAAGTAACTAGAAAAGTAACTTTACCCAACACTGGAATTGAGTGTGTTAAAATTATCCCGTTACAATTGCCCTTCAGTGAGGTGAAGGCCCTCTCCGCCTCATACTGTGATTTGGTTTAAGTTGTGATAGTCTCCTTTACAAAAAAGAAACTCGAGGAGGCAGATGAAGAGGATGGACACATTTAAACCTATGATGTAGGAATTCCGAGGTGTATAATTCCATGGCCTCAGTTACGCCATATGACAGGGGATACACATGACCCCTGGGCAGTACGGAACCCGGTTAGAAGGTCTACGGCACAATCCCAGGGCCAATGGGGTGGTAATTTTAGACGCCTTACATTTGGAGAAGGAATGGAAATGTTGGAGGCACTGTCTGAACACGCATCAGCCCCGTACCTAGTGGTTTATTGTCTAGTGCATGTACTGCAGTGGATATTGGAGAGGTGAAATGGGGATGTGTAATTGTGCAGCTATAGCCCTAACCATTAAATTGCTAGCTTCACCTGAATCGATCAAGGCCTGGAGGGGTGACAATGAGGGATAAGCAGGGAAAGTTACAGATATTTGTAAAAGAGGGGTTACTAAGGTAGATTGTGAGCCTACGTGGGGTGGTGCACGGATGCCTGAGCCTGAGGTTGTCCAGGTGAATGGCTAGATCCACAAGCTCGTCGAAAGACAGATTGATATCCCAGCAGGCCAACTCACGCCAGATGTCTTCCTGCAGGTGCGACTGGAAATGGTCAATTAGGGCCCGCTTCCCCGACCTCTCATCCTTCCAGGGGACAAATTTGGTGGTGAAGAGGCGGGTGAACTCCGGGTAGCCTACCACAAGGGGCCCATTCTCTCACCACACCGCTATAGTCCACTCCAAGGCCCATCCCGACAGGCAGACACCCGGTCACGCATCATTGCATAGGTGGCCGTGGTGTTTGAAATACAGGCCCAGCTGCAACTGGAATCTCTGGCAACAGGATGCATTGTAGCATTCTGGCAGAGACAGATTAACGTTTCCCGGGTGCCATGTCCGGGGGCCTGGCCTGATGGTGAAGGAGCTGCGGCATTGCAGTCTGGGGAGCGGCATTGTTCCAGCCGGTGCATCATCTGCAAGACTCTGTCCAGAGCGGTGGCCAACCACTGTAACATAGCTTGTGCTATTTTACCCTATCGATGACACCAGGTAAATCGTTGGGTCCCGCTGGTTCCATGTTGTTATGTGCATTCTTCTGTAACATGGTAGGGTTTTAAGTGTCATGCGCGGGTTTACTGTACTTTTAATAGTAAACTGTTGTAAACACAGGGCACCGCGGAACGCAGGCCAAACTTAAACAGTTCCGTTTGTCAATAGTTCTACAGGCAACCACCTGGAATGTATTCAAAAAAATAACAGAAATAGGTATATACCTAGATATTCAAAAAGGATTGGAAATAAGCTCACTTATACAGTGCCTTGCGAAAGTATTCGGCCCCCTTGAACATTATGACCTTTTGCCACATTTCAGGCTTCAAACATAAAGATATAAAACTGTAATTTTTGTGAAGAAGCAACAACAAGTGGGACACAATCATGAAGTAGAACAAAATTTATTGGATATTTCAAACTTTTTTAACAAATAAAATACTGACAAATTGGGCGAACAAAATTATTTATAGAAAATCATCATACCCTGTCAAAATCCTTACTTTTTGTGACATGTATAAATAAAATAAATTAAATCAAAATTTTGCCAGCTTAATTCACGCATTATAACCCTTGACATCAAAGTGAAAATAACATTTACAAAAATTCTGAACACTTATTATTATTATCATTTAGTTAGTGAAATACCTGGTTTGGATAAATAATCAGCCCCTTAGCGTAACCATTATAAACCTGCTCAGGTAGAACCAGTCAGTTCCCAGATCACACAACATGCTAATTTCCCCCCACCTGACATCAATTGTAGTGGTTTTGATTACATCATAGGAAACCCTGCTGTTCCATGATGAGTCCATTGTTAGTAGTGCATGGCAACGCAAAGTATACACCATGGTTGGAAAGGTGCCTCACAAAGAGCTTCAGGACAAAGTTGTTCTAAGGCACAAGTTAGGAAAAGGATACAAAAATATTTCAAAGGCTTTAACTGTCCCTCTGAGTACCGTTCCGAGTGGAAAGCATATGGCACCACCAAAACCTTGCCTAGATTGGGCCGTCGCTCCAAACTGGATGACTGAGCCAGCAGGTCATTGATCAATGAATTGATTGATTGGTCAGTTTGTGCATGTGACAACAATCTCACAAGCTTTACACAAAGCTGGCCTGTATGGCAGGATGGCAAGAAAGAAGCCCCTTCTGAAAAGGGCCACACGGTGTCCTGTTCACGCTTTCCAAAAAAACACTTGGAAAGTGGCAAAAGGTTTTATGAAATGAAAGGTATTGTTTACATGTATAGACTACCGGTATATAGATCGATATACTCCTGGCACCATTTACATGTTATTGTTTTACATTTTTTATTATTTCATTGCTTTTTTACTTTTAGAACTACATCGCAGTGTCGTCGCACAAGATTTTCACTGTACATGCAATACATTTGTGTTTATTAATTCAACCCCATTCAAAACCTCTAGAATGTGATCAAGAGGAAAATGGATGGTCACAAGCTATCAAAAAAGCAGAGCTGCTTGAATTCACCCAACATCAATTTGAAAAGACTGGTGGAGAGCATGCGTAGGTAAAATCATTATCACACTGCTCATCCAACATGGACATCTTTAGTCATTTCATGCATGGGATGATTATGCTCACCAACTATGCTTCCTCAATTGAACTCACATGCACTTGATCTGGATAGGAGTCGTCGCTGCAGAGCAATTCGTAAAGGTAGATATTTTCCGACTTATCTTTCCCATAGTCTTGACAGCATTGTGTCCATTTGCACTGCCGCGTGGTGGGGCTTCCAGGTAGTCAGAAAAGCCATAGTCGGGCTCGAAACACTGACTACAGTGATGTAGTTTGTCCTGCAAGGCAGTCACTTAGACCACTATTACTGACATTTCTACACTTCTGGACTGGGAGTTTGACCCAATCTTATTGAGCAAACTGCACCGGTTCTCTCAGGTCTGATGGGTGCCTAAATGCGAGTTTAAGCTCTTTCCACAGATGTTCGATGGGATATAAATCGGGATTCATAGAGGCCACTTCGGACCAGTTCAATGTTTTCATCTAATTCATTCTTGGGTGCTTTTTGAGGTATGTTTTGTGTCATTATTCAGCTAGAAGCACATGACCTGTGACTGAGACACAGCTTTCTGACAGTGGGATGTATGTTTAGGGCCCATAATATGTCCATCTTGAATGAGATAAGTTTGCAACTCTATCATCACAATGCCAGCAATGTAATCGCCTGTGTTCTGAGCATTCCTGATGCTGAATTATGTTACTCCCTACAGCAGACACCTGAATTCAAATACGGTATGATCTCCTGCCTCAGGAATACCAATTCAGGGTCACCCAGACATCACTTTGTGTGCGTGTGTTTTACTCGTAGACCTAAGAGCAAAAGAATGTGCCTGTGTCCACTATAAATCCACTAGAGATATGGGGATAGACAAGGAATGCTGTCATTGCTCAAAACAATTACAATTACAATTAAAATTTATCTCATAGCTACAGTACATACCAAAAATCCTCCAAGTATTCTCTTCCCTCATCTAATCAGTATAATAAAAATTAAAAGTATCATAACAACATGCGATAGGACAAACATACCAGTAGCATTCATTAATGATAAACTCCTAGATTTACCTCAAACTTTCATCTTTTTCCTCTATGTAGAGGTATCACCCAAAAACCCTGTGGTGTCAAATAGGTTCACTCCCCTTCTGGTTTAAAAAATGACAAGAACAAACCAGCAATCACACATTGACATTGATTAAAATATATCCGAGTTCGGGCTAGACAAGTTGTCACGTTGTGTGTGCTAAAGTAATTAAGTCAAAGGAACAGGCTGCCCCATATTAACATTTGTTTGAAATGTCTCCCATCAGGGGGAAGGACATTTGGCCATTTCTTTCTTCAGGTAGACTGTATAGCTGACGAACTCTACATTCATTCCCTTACACTACTTTCATTCAGACATGGACAGATGGTGCAACACTGCTCATAGGAACATCAAGCTCTTTAGAGATGATATTGTAACCATTACACACAGCAAAATCACCAGTGTTAAATCAACTCTGAGAGTGTTAAAGTAACACTCTCAGTGTTCTATATAAATAAACACTGAGAGTGTTACTTTAACACTCTCAGAGTTTATTTAACACTGTTCAAAGTTCAAAGTTGTTTATTTATCATATGCATCGGATTACATACATCATCCTATGCAGAGAAATTTCTTTTGACATGGCACGGCGATTCTATGCAGTGGGCTTATAAACAAGAATTTACAACAATCAAGAATTTTAAAATAATAATGACAATAGTAATAATAATGATAATGATAAAACACTATGTACTGAGCAGCGGTCTGG
>JACXGM010001744.1:0-51785 GCA_016801145.1 Umbra pygmaea | reverse complement strand
AAAGTGCTTAGAGCTGCTAAATGTATTTGTAGTTTGTTGATTTCCAAGTATAAAATTTGTTGAAATGTTTTTAGTGTGCGTGTATCAGTTTTTTTACATTTCCATCTCATTTTACCAAAACCGTGATAATATTGATAACCGTGATAACTTTGGTCACTATAATCGTGATATGAAATTTTCATACCGTCCCATCCCTACTAGTGTTTCACAGCGCGTGTAAAAATGGAGGAGGAACTTATAAGCGCGGTTGCCGGGTATCCTGCCATTTTTTATATAACAGCAGATGTCTACAGAGACATCAAAAACAATATGCTTGGAAGAGGAATTCGAAAGACGTTGAATTAGCAGGTCAGTAACTATAAGTGTTGGCTATACCAAATGTGTCACCGTTTTGAAAAGCTAGCAAGTGTTAGCTAGACAAAACATCAGGTTTGATTAACGCATTGGTTTTAGAAAAATCCAATGCATGCAACACCCCGAACGCACCGCAGCAGCAATCTAACGCATTCTGCTATGCGTCTTTGCATCACTGGCAGACACCTTCATTTGAAATGACTTGACTTCCGTTGTTACGCATATGCAATGACGGATTCTGTGTGATTTGGGCATAAGTCCTGTAAGTTGCAAGGAGGGGCCTCCATGGATCTTGTTTTTCCAGCGCATCCCACAGATGTTTAATTGGATTGAGGTATGGGGATTTTGGAGGCCAAGCCAGCACCTTGAACGCGTAGTTTTGTTCCTCAAAACATTCTTTAAATTTAACCTATCCTACGTTCTGAAGTTTGCCAATCAATAAAAAAGTCAGAAAATTGGTTGCCTTTTGACTTCCCACACCGTAGAGGGGGTGGAGTGTGATATCATGCAAAATTGGTGAAGCAATAGGTGCTACATGAGCAACAGTTTCACAATGTTTTTAGTCTTTCTGATATTTAATCACATTAAATTGTATATAGATTCTCTAAACAGAATCCCAGTTATTATATGTGATATATATAGGATATAAATAAGTTTGCTGTGGCAGAATCTGTGACTAAGTTTTAATCAAATAAAATCTCTGAGACGATACTGCCTCAGAAAGCTGTCTCTAACAAAGCTACATATTACCAACAAATTCCTGTTTAATTAATCAATGAACATCTGTAGATGGACATACACGTATATCTGTAGATATACCAGTGTTTACAACAGGAGTATGCCAACTCCTGAATTTGTGTCAAAACAAAAACAATTGTATAGTTTGATGAATTGCCATGCAACCTAGGTTTGAGATGTAGTTCTCACAGGCTGTCCTGCCCTACTTTGTACTAGGCTAGAGAACTACTATGAGCAAATAGCACAGTTTGGCTCCACTCTAACATTGCTAGCTGGTATTGGATGGCACAATAGACCCAAGAAAATGAATAATAATTGTAAGCAGCACCCATTGTCAAGTGGCTAGCTAGCTAATGACAGCCAAAAGTCTCTATCCAGGTTTTGCTGCTGTATTTTTCCAATAAAAAGTTAGCAAAATGTGTTTGCTGTAGGCAATAGCCTATCGCAGAGCAAAGCATTAAAAGATTCACCTAATGTGCAATTATAATACTTTCTTTGAAAATCTTTCTTTGTAAAAATTAGTGTTTATTAGATATTTGCTAGTTATTATTTTTATGTATTTAAAAAAACATAAATAAAATGTTGGCAACCTCCGCTTTCACTGCGGTTATTCCCTGGCAACACAGTCCGGAGTGTGTTAATGCGCTTATAAAATGGTTGCCAACATTTTATTTGTGAAAATGTTTGTAATAAGTATTTTTAGCAAAATAAAATGTTGCAGGGCGTGCGGTCATCGTCTAACATTAACATACCCCCCACCACTCCTACTGTTGCCATGTTAGTACACCACATAAAACAAGTAGTTCCTATTAAGCTAATAATTTACATTGTTTATAAAAGGTCTGAAAACCTGTGTAACCTTTTTCAATTTAAATAAAATGGCACATGTTTACAAGACTATTTTAAATGATATTGTTTACGACTTCTAACTTTTAAGTTGATGCAGTCTCAATGCCGTCAACATCGGACACAGGCTTAAATGCAGTCAGTATAGCCAACATCTGCTCATGTCATGTTCATTTACCTGGATTATCTATGCCGAAGAAATGAAACTTCATCCCGTATTATGAATTTGTGTCGCATGTAAGCTCTACTAGTGCAATTGTTATTACCACGCAAAATGCCTGTTTAAAAAACGATTGTGAGATGCATGACTTCTACAAAAACAATGCCTGAGGAAACACTTACATAGCTATAGTAGCTACACTATTTGTGACTATTTATGACTTTAAAGGATCTAAGTGAGTGATGATTCCTCAGGCCCATGTTGCAAGCAACTCCGAATGTCTCAGATTTTCACCTACAATTTATATCTTTACATCCCATGACACATGAGTAAAACCAAAACATACTATACTGTTCAGTGTTCACTAGAAAAATCGCTGTACTGCTCACATCATCACACATCATTACCAGGGTTCAAAATTAAAAATTTCATCCACCAGCCAAACGGCTAGTAAATGTTCAAATTTTACCAGCAACTCAATAGATTACTTTAGTTTTCTAGGCTGGTGAGGGAAGCAAATCTACCAGCCACCTGCATATTTTACCAGCATTTGGCTAGTGAATGGTGCTAATTTTGAACCCTGATCATTTCTGCAATTTGTCATCTTAACGTAACAGTTCTCACTACCACCACCACGAAGCGCAGGCTATTGGTCCACATTTAACAATTTAGAGGGATCAACTGCAAAAGTCTCACAAAAACAAGCAATACACTTTTATTTCACGTGACTTTGTCAGAAATTGAGGGTGAAAAATACCAGCAGCTTTTAAAGATGTTTGTGCAGTAATTTGTGTGGTACGTATCAAAAGGGAGAAAAGTACAATATATGGAGCAGAGAATGGTTCAGGAGACGCGGGCAGCAACAATTGTTTATATTCTGCAAATAGATATTTAATAAAAAAAGATGAACACATATTTGTTTTGGTATCCCATTTATGCCAACTTCAAGTGTGTAATCAAAAACGTCAAAGATTTTGCTCTCTTATTGGCTGAATCTCCTCGCTGTGTTCATAACAAAAATATCAAAACTGCCTAAAAAGATCAGGGCGTCGAGGACAACTCAGAGACTAGCAGAGATGTGTTGGTAAAGTGAGCAAAAAGTGATTTAGCAAAATTGTCAGAATTGTGTAGTGTACAGTATACTACTAATCATGGTATAAGACAAGTAGGCTTAACAAGCCAGTATGTTGACATACTATACAGCTACAGGCAGCCACCACTTAATAGCTAACTATCGCTTTGTCACAAAAAAGCACTTTTGCAAAACAAATTACATTACTTAAATCCTGTGGCTGGTTAGCATGTCTACATTGGCGACAATGATTTTGTGGTGAGTGAATGTTAAAAAATGTTTTTATTTGATGGATAATCATATTGGGAAACTTGGTGTTAAGACGTGCAGTGAGAGGAATAATCTGCCATGTTTTAAATTTTGGTCAGCAGCTTCAGGTTTGGCATAGTGATAATTCAGTGAAAAGGCAACGTTTTATAATAATAATAATAATGCATTCAACTTATATAGCGCTTTTCTTCCGAGAAACTCAAAGCGCTTTACATCCACCACCAATGTGTAGCACCCACCTGGGTGATGCATGGCAGCCATTTTGCGCCAGAACGCTCAGCACACATCAGCTTTTTTTATGTGCAGATATCAGGGAATTGTCATAGGGTTGGAATAATTGTAGCCAATCAAATTGCAGATATCTCAGAACCTGTTTTATAAACTGAATTACAGAATGACAGAAATACTTTAGGGGTTTCTTTTTGATGAGGTAATAAATGTCACTGTCAAATACAGCCAGTGTGGGCTTGCGTGGACATGGAACTGTGACATGGACACGTGATATATAAATATGTATATTTCTGTTCATATCCAGTAAGGCACTGTTGTTTTGAGTTCAGATCATGTATATGCATTTTGGTTCTTTTGTGTTTCTTCAGTAATACCAGTACGTATGTACTGTTGATTATGTCATTGAACGTACAGTGTGACTTATTTGATATGTATACGCTATGTAGGCAGGGTGCCTTCCCCTCGTTCAATGACATAATCAACAGTACATATGTAATGGTATTACTGAAGAAACACTACAGTACCAACATGCATATAATTGATCTGAACTCAAAACAACAGTTTATACAACAGTATAAACACAAAATATACAAAATATATCACGTATCCATGTCACAGTTCCATGTCCACACCAGCCCACACTGGCTGGACGTGACATTTACAGTGTAATACTACACTTACCTTAGTATTCTAAAATCAACAATATCAGGACAGGACAACCTTATGTGTAAAAATAAATAAAATACTAATAAATGTTCAGCCAGTGATGTGTGATTTTCTACCAGGTACAAAACAAAGACATTATGTCAGCAAGCCTTTTCAGACCTCCCATATTTCAGACAATAAGCTGGTCCTTTCAAAACACATTTATCAACATATCCCATTTAATTTCACAGATTTAATATGTTCGGAGAAATTATCCACACATACACTCAGCAATCTGATGAAAGGATAACTGCTGGCCATTTGATGCATCTGATGTTTTTTTGCCCACAGTGACACCTTTGAAAAACTAAATGCAGAGTAAAATGGCCATTTTGTTGTCGACATTTGTGACAGCTGGCTTTGCAAATTGGTGTTGATATGTAAATGTGCCCTGAAACAGGAAAAGATGTTGCTCCACAGTGTCTTTAGATGAATGCCATGCCATTCTGTTGAAATGTGCACGAAGACCTGTGAAGATAATACAAATCAGTGTAACTGATATAAATTGAGTTGAAATTCACGCCATATTTCCTGTATATTTCCTGTAGACTTGTTGTAAACAATAGGCAAACCTTGCTATTGGGCATAACATACCTCATGCAGCATCTATAAAATGCTTGTCTCCAAAAATTGTAGCTTACATACTGTTTTATTTTCCTATTCATACCAAATGCCACTTTATTTCAATTTAATGTTGGTGTTCTATCCTAAACATATAGCTGTTAAAAAGTGAGATCAGATAGGGCCTCTATGTGGAGGGTTGTTTCTGGAACAGCCTCTGGTTTGATGAAGACCAGATTAATCAGATTTCATGGCCTGCTGAGACTCTGTGAAGTCAGAACTCAGGAATGAACCCTTACATCAAACTACCTTCAAAGCCATTAAGAACCAAGTAAACAGCGAAAATCAATGTAGAGAAGAAGACTTTATGTCAGCATGGCACATCTTTTATATTTAAGAGAACTGTGTTACTAATAATGGTAATTTGCAACCTTTTTATCCACCCCCAAAATACATATTTAATAATTAACAATTCCCTGTATTTGTTTCATTCCAATTATTTTATTATATGAAGAAGGGATGCAAGGTGTAAATTATACTTTATAACGACAATGTCAAGGCTGAGTGACATCCTGCTTACATACAATAATAATAATAGTCTGCCAAGACTCTCTGCCAAGTTGATGTTGTAGGTTAGCAGGAAGTAGCTTTAATTTACATCCCTCTCTCCCATAAAAAACAAGGCATCTGTAAACAAGGTGTCCCCCACTTTTGCTGTTCATCACAAAAAGCATTTAGACCTTCATGAGTTGTACAGAAAATGTTCAGAAGATTTACAGTGTTGTGTTGAACGGGTAGGCAAATACACTGATCAAGTTAATTGTACTTCAGGGATATGAATATGTCCAGTTAGGAAGCATAAGCGATTGTGAATCAATGTCTGTTTTGGTGCAAATGAAAGGGACAACAGGTGCACTGGAGAGGCAACAGCAAGACAACCCCCAAAAAGGTAATGGTTTTGCAGGTGGTGGCCACAGACAATTGCTATCTCCTTATCCTTCCTGACAGACATTTCTTCAGTTTTGCATTTCCTTGTCACTACTGGTAGCATGAGGCAGTTCCTGTAGCCCATTCAGTTTCCACAGGTAGTCCAGATCCTCCAGGATAGCACATACATACGTGCCATCGCAAGAATGTTTTATGTGTCTTCCAGTTTAGTCTCAAGATCATGAAAGAAATACGAGGAGATGGGCCGTACACGAGGAGACCTGGACACGGCCACGAGGAGACCTGGACAGGGATGTGTGGGGAGGCATATGCTTGGAGGGTCACACAGACCTCAAAGTGCTAGCCAATGTTAACCTTAATGCTGTTAGGTACTGGGATTCAATTCTCAGACCCAGTGTCAGACCTTGTGGTGCAGTGTGCCCTGGGTTCTGGTGCAATGTGCCCTGGGTTCTTTCTGGTGCAGGACAATGCCCGGCCTCGGTTCTTGGATGACAAAGGCATTGATGCCATTGACTGGGTCTCACATTTCCCAGACCTGAATCCAATTTAGAGCCTCTGAGATGTTATGTATCGTTGCATCCGATGTCGCCAAGTAGCAACACAGAGTGTACAGGAGCTCACTGATGCCCTGATCCAGGTCTAGGAGGAGATCCCCCAGGACACCATCTGCCGTCTCATCAGGAGCATGCCCAGATGTTATTGAGAGTGCATACAGACATGTGGGGGCCATACACACTACTGAGTCACACTATGAGTTGCCGTGATGAAAGTCATACACAAGTAGGAACAGCCTGTGATTGTTTTTGAGTAGTATATACAATTTCAAATCATAGCCTAATCCCTATGCATATACACTGTGTGCATACACAATTATTAGGCAAGTCAGTATTTTGACCATATCATCATTATTATGCATGTTTTCAAACTCCAAGCTGGACTGCATATTATATTTAAGCATCTCAGGTGATGTGTATTTGTGTAATGAGGGAGGGTGTGGCCTAAGGAGATCAACACCCTATATCAAGGGGTCCATAATAATTAAGCAGCTTCTTTTTCTCAGGCAAAATGGGCCAAAAAATTGATTTAACTGACTCTTTCAGAGGGATGCAGCTCTCTTGAAATTATTAATATATTGGGGCATGATCACAGGAGCATCAAATGTTTTATTGCAAATAGTCAACAGGGTGGCAAGAAATGTGTTGAGAATAGTTTTTTTTAAAGATTCAACGTGAAACTACCAGGAACCCATTATTCTCCAGTGCTGTCATATTCCAGAA
The DNA here is from genome assembly GCA_016801145.1 of Umbra pygmaea. Taxonomy (NCBI): domain Eukaryota; kingdom Metazoa; phylum Chordata; class Actinopteri; order Esociformes; family Umbridae; genus Umbra; species Umbra pygmaea. The sequence continues at coordinate 44,623 of JACXGM010001744.1, read as the reverse complement.
CTGCAACCTACCTGGAGTGCCTAGACGTACAAGGTGTTCACTGCTCAGAGACATGGCCAAGGTAAGGAAGGCTGAAACCCGACCACCTCTGAACAAGACACATAAGTTGAAATATCTGAAGACAGGTTTTTCAAAGGTTTTATGGACTGATGAGAGTGACTCTTGATGAACCAGATGGATGGGCCCTTTCTTCAAGCAGTGGTATAGGAAATAGTTTGCATCTTTCAAGAGATTTTAATGTAGGACAATGCTCCATTGCATGCATTGATGAATGCCACTTTGTGTCTAGCCTGTAAAGGCCTTGAAGTTGAAAGAATAATGACATGGCCACCTTCCTCACCTGACCTAAACCCTATTGAGAACTTGTGGTCCCTTCTTAAATGGTCGATTTAGAATGAAGGAAAACAGTACACCTCTCTGACCAGTGTCTGGGAGGCTTTGGTTGTTGCTGCACAAAAGGTGTCAACAGGTCAAGAAACTGACAGACTCCATGAATGGAAGTCTTATGACTGTTATTGAAAAGAAGGGTGGCTATATTGGTTACTAATTTTATTTAAAAATTCTGAAATGTTTATTTGTTAATTTTGACTTGTTTTCTTTGTTATTCTCACTTCAACAGATGAAAATAAACGAGTGAGCCGGGAAACTTTTTTGGGAAACAGATGGGAAACAGTTTTTCATTTAGTTGCATAATAATTCTGCACACTAATAGTTGTCTTATAATTGTGCAAACGTATATATATTCTCCAAAGAAAGCCAAAACCTCACTTTTAGTTTCTTAAATAGTCAGGTTTGATGTTTATTAACATTTTGGATTGACCAAGAGCACTGTAGTTGTTCAATAATAAAATGAATAATCACAAACACTTGTGCACACAGTGTAAACCTTATTAAGATATACAGAGTTAATTTGTAGATTAGAAATAAACTACAGTACTTGTTATGGATTACAATGACTAAGGCAAAAACACACATTTTCGAAACATTTTTGTGACTCGTTTCATACAAGGTAATAACAAAATGACATGAAAAAGTTGATGAATGTGGCTTAGCGATTACGAAGTCAGACTTGTAGTCAGAATGTTACTGGTTCAAATACCCTCTGTGCAAATGGCATTGTGACCTTGAGCAAGGCACTTTACCCTACGTTGCTCTAGGGGAATGTCCCTGTGTTCATGTAAGTCGCTCTGCATGTGAGTGTCCGCTAAACGACTAAAACTGTGAACTGTAAAACAAACCAAAAAATCTTTAACAACCAGCGCCTACAGACACACTTTTTTAATTAATGCTGTGACTGTGACTGAGCTGCCTCTAAATCATGTTTCAGGTTGAACAGGTAACCACAAGGGGCAGTCTAAAGTAAATCTTAAACAGTAATATTATGGTTCTTACAGAACTGTTTTGATTGAGTTGGAACAAAAACAATAATAAGCATGACCTTAATTAGTGATCAAATCAGCATCCTTTGAATTCAGAGTCTGCCAATCTACAAATTAACCTACAGCACAATCTGTAGCTATAAATTAATTCCAAGAATGTGAATTCCAAGTATCTGAGGCTGCTTTTAAACTACACATGGAAATCTGTAAATCATCACCGATATCCTTTAGAATTGCATGGTTGAGGGTGGTCCCAGGTGAATTTTGCAGCATTCTTTAATGTCTTGAAAGTAGCAGCACGTTTGTATGAAGAACATTCTGAGCTTGTGGGAAGGCTCCAGTTATTAAATGTCTAACAAGTGTTGTTATAAATTATATTCATCTAATCCATTATATGTTTTCAAACAAAACTAATCTCAGAAGTTTTTTTTTATAACTAATGAGTTTTTCATTAATCTCCTCGTCACCATTATGAATAGAAATTTAAGAATACGCTTGGCAATTATAGTCATCATAGGATATACACTCAACTTTCAAAGTGAAAATCTTCTGTGCACAGAGATCATTTTGATTGATGGAACCAACATTTTTTTGTGCAACACAAAAGACATTCCAGTTCCACGAAATTGTATTTAAAAGACAGGAAAACATTAGTCCATGAAGTTCGGTAGTACTGTATATTTCTTCCGCAAGCAAGACGGTCAACCAATCACATTCATGTTGTCATGCTGACTCAAGGTTATCCAATGGAATGCATAACTGCATTTTCTGTATCTTCCAAAAAGTATCTGATCAACTCGTCCGCTTTCCATTGGGGGCTCATATCGCCAATCATTCCCCGCTCCGGGATCGTTAAATCAATAGGGATCCAGTGATTCACCACACTCGTCGGAAGCAATCTAAACCCACGGTAACTATGCAAGTATACATATTCATTTAATTTCAAGGTCTCTGCATGTGCTAGTCAATGTAATTATGAAAATGCCATCAACAGTAATCATTCACTGAAGTTTTGGCAAAAAATTACTAGTAAGGACAAAGAAATCGATTGGCACACACTTGAAGGAACACAAACAAACAAACAAAACAGATGATTTTATCAGGGCCGACGCAAACATATAGGTGAACTAAGCGATCACCTAGGGTGCCAGAAGCTGGGGGTGGCATGACAGTCGAAGGCAGGTACAGTTAGATTATTACTAATTACTTTAACTTAGGTCATTATTTTTTTAAATATAAAACCAGAGCTGTCTGGTGATGTTTGGCGAGCTGGCATTTGCCCCAGTACTTTTCAAACTGGTATGGCGCCGCCCCACCACTTTAAATGATATTTTGGGATTACTTATTGCTGCCGATCTATGGCAGTACAATAAGTAACTGGGCTGGTTTTTTGAATCCATAGTGGACGCATAGAATCTGGTCATGAAAGTTTCATCAGCTGTCCTGAATGTCTGTGTATGCCCCCGGGGTCATAAATACTTCAGCAGTAGACACCTCAGCAAAAAATATTTTTGCCCAAGGCTGTTTCTCACCTTCTCTCTCTCTTTCTTTCGCTCAAGCCCTCTTCAAGTTTACAAAAGAATTGTACTGTACAACCACATTTCCCACCGTTAAACAAGCACACACACAGACACACTACTGCTTGTCAGCCTTCCTCAATGTCAACACTGTGATTTATTATACAACATCCCATAATTTTTAATACATATTGTAGGTTTACATGAATTGCAAATACTTTCAACTGTAAAAATCTATAGACTGTGTACTTCAGTCTCATGTCAGTAAAAAAATCAGTTTTGCTCCCTGAGAATATTCCCTCCAGCTTTAGCACACAAATAACCTGAAACACACTTAATTACTCTATGCCAGCAGCAATGAATTTGACATTGTATTCAACTAATAATTTCCAGCTCCCGTTACATGTTGTTGTTTTCTACACAGCTGGATGACATGTTGTTTGAATTTAAGCTAAGATAGAGTGGCTAGTACATTTAAAGTTTTCCACACAGTACCCCTAAATTATTCTTAGTTAAGCTCTGGCCCTACAGTTTCTTACAATATGGAGATCAGCTGAAAAACACACAAAATGTGGTCCCAAATGGCACTTTCACTCTCCCATTTTTCATAATGACACACACATCTGACTGATGGACACCCGTTTTCATTCCCTCAATAGAGATATAGAGGAAATCATGGTCTCTGTGATATCGTTAGAGATAATTACCTAAGGGCATTCCAAGATTTAAAATTGCAGTGGCACTTTTTTATTTGCTGTTGCATTCTGCAATGCATACTTATGGGGTGCCCTGGGGGACTGATCTACCATTGTACACTCATCACAAGGTGCTGGATAAGAGGGGTAAAACGAGGGGTATGGTCTCCTCACTACATTCTCTTTTTTGAAAATAATACTACAACTCTGGTGATCCACACTATTTGGAAAACGGTGGAATATCTTTAAATACAGTTTGGCTTACCATATTGTGTTAATCTAGGAACCATAATCATCAATTTATTCATTTTAATTTAATCCATAGGATTTAGATAACCCCTCAAAAACGATAGAATTTTGCCCCCATGTCACTGTGTGAGCTCTGTCCCTGGGTACCATGGGCACCTTGTGGCACATGTGGTGGGAATCCCCAGATGTGGCCATGTTCTGGATGCGGATCTCCTCAACTCTTCCTGACATTCTTGAGAGAGTTAGTCCCTGTTCTCCTAAATTACTCTTATTGAATGATGACTCCTCTAGTTATGTCCGTCCAACAGAGGCATGTTTGGCTGGCTTGGCTCACAGCTGCAAAGAAAATGCTGGCACTTCATTGGCAGCCTCTGCATTCTCTCCCCTGGCTTCTTAGCTGTTTTCTGGATGTTATTCTTTTAGAAATCTCCACTGCGTCGATACAATGGGCCAGGGGCGATACTGTGCGTGCCTAAAATAAGGCTGCAGAGGCGATTTGGGCATTGTTTAATTTAATGTGTACTGTTAGTTTTTGTAATATGGTGTTGTGTCTTATTTTTCTTGGTCATGCATATACCATGATTATCACACACAGAAAAAAGATTTTCAACACACAGTATTTGAAAGTTCCATTTTCCTGATCAGTGTGTACAGAACACAGAATCCATTCTTAACATATATATTATATAACCATATAATTCATTTTAGGATGTTTACATTTGTTTGATTTATATTTAATTGTTTGTCATTCTCTCATCTTGCTAGTTTTATTTGGTCTGTTTTAAGCTATTGGCTATTGTATCTTGTGGTATTCTTGTTGCACGTGATTGGTCATTGAGGAAATACAATACTGGGTTAGTTTCAATTACTTAATGTCAGAAGGTCTGGATTAATTTTAAAAAACTGAAACCTTGCTGTTAACTCCATGTAAAATGTATTAGGTTATAATGTATTGTTTGTAAACATGGTGACAGTGAGGAAAAAAATGATAAAAAAGCAAATTTGCAACATGTTTGCATCGGGCTGGAATGGAAAACAAAATACATGCAAAGTGTCCGCCTGGATTTGAACTCACAATCTCTTCGCTTTGAGTAGCATGTTTATACGCCCATCCGCCATCTCCATCTTGCAAACTTGAAAAATATACGCTATTTACACTCTGTATTGTCATCATGCGATTCCTTGAAGCTGCCACAGATTTTGAAGTTAAGGGTACGTGTTTATTTCACTGAATTTTCTGCCATTCTGTGAAATTGCCATGGATTTTGAAGTTAGGGGTCTGTGTTCAATTCACTGAATTCTGTGAGATCACGTTGGTCTGTTTGTACTGCTATTCTGGACTCATAGATCATTATCTGTACCATACGCTCTGTGTTAAATTGTCTAATCAGTGTCATCACCTGTGTGTCGTTAGTCCAGGCATTACCAACATATACAGTGCATCAGGGCCGTGCAGAGACATTGTTGGGGGCAGGGGCTGAAGTAAAAAAAAGGGCACCCTACACGCGCGCATGAACACATGCATAGACACACACACACCCTTTCATAGTGTCCATTATTCCCATTACCCAATTTTGCCACAACCATTTCTAATCACCCACTGTTCTGAAGTTGGGCCTAGTTTAGTCTCCACTAATACCTTATACCTTAAAAAAGGACCAAAAGCATTCAGTGGTGTGTTGCATGAGTACCACCTGAGAATGTTTGTAGAGTACCATCTGTGTACCATCTGTAACAGGTTTAGAGTACTATTCTAACGTATTTCTTTTACACTCACCTCCACATCCACACTACTGTCCCTCATATTCCTCCGACCGTCACCTGGCTCAGACACATTCTGCTGAATTGAAATAGGTCAAATAATGTATGTAGACAATAACTACCAATAGCAGTTCAAATGTATTCATGCTTGTTGGTCTAGTGTAAGAGCACATAGAAAGTGCACTGATCTATATTTTGGAAAATGATCAAATGAATGGATTGAATGCAAGATATCTAAATGACATAAGAACAACAGATTGTAGCTCAAAATTGTCTAAACAGTCTTAATTTATACTATCCGTTTCATCACTCACCTCATGATCCATCCACCGTAACTCACATCCATCTGACACGCCCACTTCCCCAGCATGTCACCGCATACAGGAGAACCCCAGCCACCACAGACTCATAAAACATCTTCAGCATAGCTCCACAGATATTAAAAGACCTTAGCCTTCTCAAAAAATAGAGGCGACTCTGTCCCTTCTTGTAGAGAGCTTCTGTATTCTTTGCCCAGTCCAGTTTATTATCAATATGTACTCCCAGGTAGTTGTAGTGCTCAACTATATCTATGCTGACTCCCCGGATGAGGACTGGGGTCACCAGTTGCTTCCTCCTTGTCCTCTTCAGGTCCACCACCAATTCCTTTGTTTTTGCCACATTAAGCTGTAGATGATTATGATCACACCATGTGACAAATTTCTCCACCACTGTCCTATACTCATCCTCATCCCCATCACGGATACATCCAACCACCGCAGAGTCATCAGAAAATTTCTGTAAATGGCATGACTCTGACTGGTAGCTGAAATCCGTAGTGTAGACAGTAAAGAGAAAGGGAGAGAGGACTGTCCCTTGAGGGGCCCCTGTGTTACTGACCACCGTATCCGACACACAGTGTTGTAGGCGCACATACTGAGGTCTTCTTGTCAGGTAGTCAACAATCCAGGACACAAGGGGGGCATCTACCTGCATCATTCTCAGCTTCTCACCCAGAAGAGCTGGTCTAATGGTATCAAAAGCACTGGAGAAGTCAAAAAACATGACCCTCACAGTGCTTTTCTCTTTATCCAGGTGAGTGTACATACGGTTCAGCATGTAGATAATGGCATCATCAACTCCTATCCGCGGCTGGTAGGCAAACTGGAGTGAATCCCGGTGAGGGCTGACCATAGTTTGTAGGTGCTGTAGGACAAGCCTCTCAAGGGTCTTCATGATGTGAGAGGTTATAGCCACTGGTCTATAGTCCTTAGGGTCCCTGGCATGTGCTGTTTTAGGCACAGGTACAATGCAAGATGTCTTCCACACCACTGGGACCATTTGTAGAGACATGCTCAAGTTGATGACCCGCCTAAGGACTCCACACAACTGGGTGGCACAAGCCTTGAGCACCCTGGGGCTGATACCATCAGGCCCTGCTGCCTTTCCTGCATTGAGTCCTTTAAGCTGTCTCCTCACCTGGCCAGCATTAAAGCAAATTGCTATTTCCTGTTGTGGCCGAGGAGGGTTATAATCATTATTTTTAGGAGGGGGTGGGCTAATGATGTTCTTTATTGAGGGAGAAATTGGGGTCCCACTGGAGGGTGGATGTTAATAAGTGGTACAGGGTTGGCTTTGAGGGACGATAGAGTGGGGGCCACTGAATCAAATCTGTTGAAAAACAGGTTGATTTCATTTGCCACATCCTCTCCTCCCTCCACCCCGTTACCAACCGTCCTATACCCCGTAATGGTCTTCATACCCCTCCACACCTCTCTCATTATATGAGAAAGAACAAATTAATAAAGCTAAAACAATCAAATTTTGCACTAGAAAACGCCAGATTGACTAGTAGAAAGACCTGTAGACTACTGGTTTCATCTGGTCTAAATGAAAGTTCGCCTTACTGGCTAAAGTATAGATAACCACTGTAGCTAGCCAGATGATATTTTCCACCCATATCAATCATCTTCTTTCGCGCTGAAGTCAAATCAAGGCTACTATATGTGTATATGGTAAAGCATGAAATTAATTTCTGAAAAAAATTGGCTTTTTCTAAAGAACGCAAGTAGAATGGATTTACAGCGCAGGCACGGGCAGCTAGCTGGTTTAGAAAAGAAACCGAGTGGTAGCCACTTTCACTGGTCAATTCAGTTTAAAATTATGTTGAATTTGTTGAAAAGCTTTTGCTGGCAAACATGTACTTCAAAATGACACTACAAAACGAGATAAATGTTACATTTTTCAACATCAGCTTTTGGGAAAAAATCTCTCTGTGGTGATCTATCGTACCCTGCTTTTCACCGTCTATATAACAATACGATGCTCTTGCGGGCAGGCAAATGTGACAAAGTGAAAGGTCACGTCGATAGCCAATTACCTCACCTACCGGCAGCAGCGCAGGTAGACGAGGCTACCAACTTTACCTCTACAATATTACTTTTAAACATTTTTTATTCTCGATTAATTGATTTACACGTTAATTTTTAAATGTCCATGTGTAATTTTACGAAGCATTGATAATTTAAATGGCCACTCAAAAGGGCACTTTGGACGTTCATAGGCAAAGGGGCAGGTGCTCAGGCACCCCCATAGCCCCCCGCACGTGCCTGCAGTGCATCCGAAAAATTCTATAAACAATATCCCATAATGACAAAGAAGTGTGTTTGAAAAATGACAAAAGTAAATAAGTATTCACAGCCTCTGCTCAATACTTTGTTGAAGCACCTTTGGCAGCAGCCTCAAGCTTGGTACACCTATTTTTATACAGTTTCTTGCATTCATCTTTGCAGGACCTCTCAAGTTCCATCAAGATGGATGGGAAGCATCGGTGCACAGCCATTTTCATATCTCTCCAGAGATGTTCAATCTGGTTCAAGTCTGGGCTCTTGCTGGACCACTCAAGGACATTCACAGTGTTGTCCTGTTGCCAATCCTTTGTTATCTTGGCTTGGTGCTTAGGGTTGTTGTCCTATTGGAAGATTGACCTTTGCCCCAGTCTGAGGTCCATAGTGCACATACTTGTTATCCTTACTCAAACAGGTTCTGATAGCAGTAAGATTATGATTGGTTAATTTGAATACCCAATAAAAATGGAGATGAGGTGGGAATTCAGGAACATTCTAAAATGGAGAGGACAACAAAATTAAAATCAATGCTGAAGGAAGCCAGCAGTTAGCCTTGTGGTTATTGCATCTGACTTGTAATCATAAGGTTGCCAGATCAAATCCCTTGTTTGTAGAATTTTGAGGGAAATAATGAAGTTTGTCAATTTCGGAATAAGGGTGTAACATAACAAAATGTGGAAAAAGTGAAGCACTGTGAATACTTTCCGGATGCACTGTATACTCCTGTGTTTGTCATGTTCCCTGTAGGTGTGAATGTTTGCTGTTTGACATATTTCCTGGATCATTAGTAATTGGTCCTGAGAAGGTTTAAATCTATTCATATCTAGTAACTACTTATCTGTGTTCATACTACGTTAATTTACTGCACTGTGTATTCATTCATGTAGAGTAGGTTTAAATCCAGGTATACTTAGCTCTTCCTTTTCCATGTTGGTACTACGTTAGATTACCATGAGTTCTGCCGCCATGTGAGGAGAAGAAATTTGTTATTTTGGGCTTTACTGTTTCCATTTATTTGTTTTTACACATTCTTTAATAAAGTGAGTAATGCAATTCCTGTTATCGATCTCCTGCGTTCTCTCCACCACACTTCACCCATTACAAGGCTCATATCAAATTTCAGCATTGAGGATCCTTGCTAGAATACTTATATTTAGAGAGTTGGATAAGCTAGCAGTGTCGGCTGCTGGTCTTTCAAAGAGGGTAAGCTCATTTTTGGCCTACATCATAAACATTTTCCATTTATTCATATGTAAATTCTGCCCTATGTTCCTTTTCAAGAAAATGCTCTGTGACCTTGTGTACCCACTAGGCGTCTTTTCCAGTGACTTGACCAGTGTCCTCTCAATGGCCAGCAAAGCTAGGCTGCTTAAATGGCGTTGGCCCATTGTGTTACGGGTGTAGGGCTTGAGCCACTTTAAACAGGAGAAGCTCCTTTCTACACCTGCAGATGTAGCTCCAATTGTTGCCACTAATGAGAACAGTTTGTAAAGCTGTGTCATTGCACTGTCCAACTCCATGTCTTTAAAGGGATACTTAACCGATTAGCATTAAGCTTTGTATCAGTAGAAACCTGGTAGTATTTTAGAAATAACTGGGATCAATCCCTCATACCCCTCTGGGATGTGAAGTCTCTGTATTGGTTGTATGGGAAAGAGGCCTCAGATGACACAAAAATAGTCATTTTGCGTCATCTGAGGCTTGCCTGCTCAGAGGCTATGAACTACAGCCAGCAGGAGGAGCTTCTTCTGAATGTTTTCAACCCGCCCAGGGGGTGGGACCTCACTTCCAGAATTTCAAAAATTGTCAGCCATCTTGAAGCCAAGCGAACAGGCTATTGCTCTGTGGAATAAACTGAGTAATATTTTAGTAGGCTAACCACAATGGCTGAGGGAAGTTTTAAAGATGATATGGCAGAAGGGGGTTTTGAAGATCGGGTGCGTGAATTCAATGCTTGTGGCTGCCAGAAAGAGCCGCAATACAGCGAGGAGCAGTTGCAGATGATTGAGGAACAAGAGCCCTTGTAGCTACTGCAGTAGAGGAGCGAAACCTGACTGAGGCTAAGGAGCAAGAGCCTGGGCAGACATGAGCTGGGGTGGACTGGTGGTGTCAGTGCTCTCGCTGTGCGAATATGGACACAGATAGAGTCCTATTGCTGTCGTGAATTTTAGCAATGACATTTTCTCCTTGAAGAAATTGCTGAATCTGCTGAGGAAATGGCACCGCCAGAATCTGTAACAAAGCACCCCAGGTTTGATCACAGCTGTGTCCTGGAAACGTATTTGAGGATCCCGAAGGTTAATTTGAAAACGCCAGCCAAAGCCTGCAGGGACGGATGCCTTAGTATAAAGTGAGTATTTTGTTTGTTTTTCAGTCAGCTGAGCTCTTATTGCTATATTTACATCTATGCTAGCCTACTGTAGGTGCAAATAGCTTACATTGCTAACGTTGTGCTTACTGTTTTGTCGGTAAATACAAATGAGTTCACAATAGCCCAGTCTCACATTTCCAAACTAATGTATTTTGGGCTGTTATGAAAGCATTTGTATCTGTCTACTGTTGAGAGGTATATTCTATATAATCATGTTTAAATACAGTTTGGACAGTTTAGAGTGGTATTACTAGATGAGAGAGTTATATGGCTATAGTTAAGGGCCTGTTGGGAGATTCTAGAATATATAAGACAGACAGGGAGAATATGATCTATTGTAGGTTAGACTGTGATTCCATGACAGGTCTAATACATGGAGATGCCATTCAGACTAATAGAACAGGACATTAGACAGATAAGGGTTACTGAGTTATTCAGAAAGGAGTGCACTAAGTAGTATGGATTACATATATGTTCCAGAGTCAAGGTTGGGAACAGTGGCCTGGACATTAAAAGATAGTGAACCTACGTAGATAGAAGTTAAGGTGACCGGCACATGTTCTCACATGAGACAGTTACGAGTTGAGGAGAACCTTCTAGAAGGTTTGTGAACATCAATGCAAAGGGTATATAAGTCAGTTCCAAATGACCACTCGGGACATTTGCCACAACACGTCTTACATGCCTTGTTATGAGATGACCCTGTAATCATAACAAGGAGAACTTTATTAAAGCATTCTATTTCAACCGCAACCTGACTCCTGAAATCATCATTTCAACCAAGATCCTGCCAAGCCTGAAATTCACCATCTATCACTACAAAACAGTAAGCAAAATGTTAGCTATGCAAGCTATTTGCACCTACAGTAGGCTATATTTACATATGCTAGCCTACTGTAGGTGCAAATAGCTTGCATTGCGAACGTTGTGGTTATTGTTTTGTAGGTAAATACAATTGCGTTAACAACAGCCCAGTCTCACGGAAATACATTAGTTTGGAAACGTGAGACGGGGCTATTGTGAACACATTTGTATTGACCGACAAAACAGTAAGCATACAGCTATGCTAGCCTACTGTAGGTGCAAATACAGGTAGCTTGCATTGCGACCATTGTGCTTACTATTGAAAATATATATTTACATCTATGCTAGCCTACTGTAGGTGCAAATAGCTTGCATTGTGAACGTTGTGTTTACTGTTTTGTAGGTAAATACAAATGCGTTCCCAACAGCCCAGTCTCACAGAAATACATTTGTTTGGAAACATGAAACTGGGCTATTGTGAACGCATTTGTATTGACCAACAAAACAGTAAGCATACATCCATGCTAGCTAGCCTATTGTAGGTGCAAATAACTTGCATTGCTAACGTTGTGCTTACTGTTTTGTAGACTATTGGCTAACACCTACCGTCACTTTGTGGAATTTGTCCTGAAAACCGAGAGACTGGGGAAATGCTATCGTCTTTCTTTACCTGCCTGTGTTTTTCAGGACATCAGACAGATATCGAGCTCTTGACGGGCGGTACTGCCGCTATAAATAAACCGTTGAAGGTCTGGATGAGCTATCAGTGTGATTAATTATATCCTCTGGGACACCATAATGCCGGAATACGTGGGTGAATAGTAACTCCGCGGTCTGCAGGGCCTTAGGAACACCGGGCAGAGGAAGAAGACGGCAAGCCTTCGAGAACCTGTCAACAATGACCAAGATCGCAGTGCAACCCTCAGAGGATGGGAGGTCAGTGAGGAAATCGATGGACAGGTGCGACCATTGCCATTGCGGAACAGGAAGAGGCATTAGTTTCCCTGCAGGAAGGTGTCGCGGTGCTTTACTCTTAGCGCACACCGAGCAGGAAGAGACGTACTTCCACACATCCTCAGCCAACCTAGGCCACCAATACTTCCCAGACAGACACCCTAGGGTGCAAGCCACGCCTGGATGACCCAAGGAAAGCGCTGTGTGCGCCCAACTCAACAGGACATCCCGTACCGACACAGGCACATACTGATGTTTTCAGGGACAATGTGAAGGGGGGGGGGTCCGCGCGCAATGCCTGTCGGATCTCAGTGTCCACTGCCCATTCAATGGGAGCGACAATACGCGCCCACGGGTACTATGGGCCCGTCGTCCGCGGGCTTCCGTTCCGCACCGAACTGACGCGAGAGAGCGTCTGCTTCGCGGGTCTTGCTTCCCGGAACGTATGTTAAAATGTAAACCTGGTGAGGTATTGGGACCAGCGAGCCTGGCGCGGGTTCAGCCTCTTCGCTGCCCGGATGTACTCTAGATTACGGTGGTGGGTCCAGATGAGGAAAGAGTGTTTAGCCCCCTCTAACCAGTGCCTCCACACCATGAGGGCTTTGACGACAGCCAACAACTCACGATCGCCAACGTCATAGTTGCGCTCGGGGGCCGACAACTTCTTTGAGGGAAACGCACAGTGACGGAGCTTGGCAGGGGTGCCAGACGTCTGCAATAGCATCGCCCCATACCACTCTCTGAAGCATCCACCTCCACTACGAACTGTAACGTTGGGTTGGGTGCGCCAACACAGGTGTGGATGTGAACAGTGCCTTCAGGAAGGTGAAAGCCCTATCTGCCTCAGGGGTCCATCGCAACTTGGTAGGCCCACCCTTGAGCAAGGACGTGATCGAAGCCGCGACCTGACCAAAACCATGAATGAACCTCCGGTAATGATTAGCAAAACCAAGGAATCGCTGTACTACTTTAACCGAGGACGGGGTCGGCCAATCACGCACAGCACTAATTCGATCCACCTCCATCTCCACCCCTGTCGAGGATATACAATATCCCAGGAAGGAGACCGCCTTCTGAAAGAACAGGCATTTCTCAGCCTTGACGTACAGCTCAAGCTCCAACAGCCTCCCAAGCTCCCGGCGAACGAGAGAGATGATGTTCGCGGGTAGCAGTGTATACCAAAATATCATCGATGTACACTATCACCCCACGGCCAATCAGATCTCTGAATAGCTCATTCACGAATGCCTGAAAGACCGCCGGAGCGTTCATGAGACCGTACGGCATGAGCCTGTACTCAATGTCCAGAGGTCATACTGGATACGCACAAGATGGTAGGCACTCCGAGGATCTAATTTAGTAAAGAATCGCGCGCCGTGAATAATCTCCACAGTAGAGGAGTTGAGCGGCAGAGGCTAGGTGTAAAATACAGTGCTCTGATTTAACGCTCTGTAGTCTATGCACGTATGCAGACCCTCGTCTTTCTTCTTTACAAAAAAGAAGCTCAAAGATGCAGGTGAAGTGGATGGTCGAATGTATCCCTGTCGTAGCGATTCTGAGACGTATGTTTCCATTGTCTCGGTTTCGGCATACGACAAGATATAGATATGAACCCTGGGCAGTACAGCACCCAGTAGGAGGTCGATGGTACAGTCCCACGGCCGATGGGGAGGTAATTTAGAGGCCCGTTGTCTAGAAAAAATGGGGGCAAGATCCCAATATTCATGTGGGATAGGACTGTCGGAGGCACTGACCGGACTTTCCACAGTGGTGGCCTGCAGCAAACCGGAAGACACCCTCCCGAGCACTCTCGCAACCACCCTGTAATAGACCTGCAGGACCAAGAGATGAGAGGGTTATGTTTGGCTAGCCACGGCAATCCTAGTACAACTGGACATGTGGGAGCTTTTATTATGTAGAAGAAAATGCGCTCAACGTGGTCTGTCATACAGGTCATAGTAACAGGAATGGTTCTCTCTATTATCACACCCAACCCTAAGGGTCGGTTGTCTATGCCATGTATAGATATGGGACGCCTAAGGCGTTTCATGGGTTTTCTTAACTGACTAGCTACCTCTCTATCCATGAAATTTCCTGCAGCCCCAGAATCAATCATGGCTGTGAAAGGCGTTGTGGTTGGATGCCGGGGAAAATCTATGGGTACATGGACTTGGGTAGTAGAGAGTGATATGTGACACTGTACCTGGGGTGGTGCACGAGCGCCATGGGTACCGGTCCAGTCACTGGCCCAAGCGTGGGTCCGAATGGAACTATAGAAGATCCTCCTGGCCATCCTCTTGCCTGCAGGAGGCTGTCTAGCCGGATTGCCATGTCTACTAAACGGTCAAAACCTAAGGTGGCATCACGGCAGGCCAACTCCCGCTGGACATCCTCCTGCAGGCCGCCCCGGAAATGATCAATTAAGGCTTGTTCGTTCCATCCGGACCCCGCAGCCAGCATCCAGAACTCTAATGCATATTCCCTGTCAGTGTGATTTCCCTGACGCAGGTGGTAGAGGCGCTCCCCGATGTCTCTCCCCTCCGGAAGACTGATTGAAGACAGAAGAGAACAGTCGGGTGAATGCTGCGTAGTCGTCGATCAACGGGTCGCCTCCCTCCAGACGGCGTTCGCCCACTCCAGAGCCCGCCCTCCCAAGCACGAAATCAAGGCAGCCAGTCTCTCCCAGTTGGAGGCCGTAGGTGCTGTCATAGAGAAATATATACTGAGCTGTAGTAGGAACCCCGGGCACTGGGAGGCCTTTCCTTCATATTCACGGGATAACAACAGATGCACAGTAGTCTGTGATGCCAAAATGAGGCAGGAGTCAACTGTAGGTTGTGTTTCTGTAGCTTTTATTCTCAGCCCGCAAACAGTGTGCAGTGTAGATAGGAAAACAAATAAACAGCGGTATCAATAGTAGACGGCACAGAATATAAATATTAAGGTCTTCTCCTGTATGGAACTCAGGAGCATCTTCAGAAGAACAACAATGAAATAACCCACAGCATCCTGCTGCTGGGCAGACCTTCTTATACCTGTAAGATACAGCAGGTGTAAGTAATACGCCTTGATGAGGGAATAGCATATCAGTGGTGTCAGAAAACAGGGGAACTAGACCGTCTGATCCCTGACACGCCAGGAGAGGGCGCCTGGGGCTCTGCTCTTATTACAAGGGTTGCCAACTTTGGGAGTTTGGTTGGCATGCGCGGAGAACACTTTTGTTAACCCTAACCCTAATTTTAGAAATGTCAGTCCTTGTTTGCTTAGTATAAACCGTGATTTATGCACAAAAAAGCGCTAAGAGTGGAAACACTTATTTTTTTTATTCTGAAAGTGTCAGAGTCATGCCAGATGCGTGAGAGTTGGCAAACTTGGCATCAGTGGTCTCCGACTCCAAACCATGTTCCAAACCTAACTCCCTAAACTTTTCACACGCAACTGATGTATCAGGTGCAAGGTTTTCAGCGAATCAATGATTAGAGAATCATGCAGCGAGAATGTTTTAGGCAGATGTTACAGCTGTGGGCCTGTTCTCCTGTCATTAATACGCTGTGGTCTAGTCATCAACAGAAAATTAACGGATTGAAAGGAGAGAATTTTATTTTAGCATGACATTTCTTGCGTGTGCGTGAGAGCGTGAGATTGATGCTGAAAGCGTGAGTGTCACGCCAGATGTGTGACAGTTGGCAACCCTGTAAGATTTCATCAAGATTTCATCAAGAGACATGGTCAGCAGTACATTTTCGTTGTCACAGAACTTCTAGTCAGCCTGCTAACTTTGTCATACCAGGAGAGCTGAAAATATCTGTTACTTTGCCCTATCTTTTGCACTAAATCAATCGTATGTGTTGATCTGCCCTGCTGCTTAATTCTAAGTTTCTTCTCATAAGGAAGACTTTCAAAGGGCTTCAACAAAATCAGGTAGACCATATTAGCATTGGCTGCCATCGTGTGCAGTTTGCTAGCTGGCTAGTTCACCCCTACGACACTAGCCTAGCCTACTGTATATGGTGTATATATGTATGAAATATATGATGAAAATTGGCTAGGAATTTCACCAAGCAAATACCAAGAAATAGGTGGCAGCAGTTTGTCTTTCGACTACACAAATCCGCGATGGGACTGAGCTCGAATAGCTTCGGCGACTTTTTATTGTACAAAATTGCTGTCAATTCAAAGGAGATGCAGTCTTTCGACAGACCCTCCAATCATCACGCAGAAGCCCGGAGTCCAGGCCAGCCCACTCCTCCATTAACCCCCAGAGACGCTGAGCGTCTGTGGGCGGGACATAATCACAGCATTTATCCAATGACCATCTAGTTTCGAAGCACTGAAAAAAAGTCCAGGAAATGCACTGTGACACTATGGGAATGTGTGAGAAGGAAATCAAGTCAGTCAACCTGCTATTTGTAGCTGATTCTGACTAAACTTGTCTTCAAGATCAAACATTTTTTTTGTCAATAAAATGTTAACAGAATAGTACATACCGATATTTCAACTTTAATATTTTGACATTTTAGATAAGAAGCTGAGCTTCTCTTGCAGTCTTAAAGAAATTGCAACTGCTAGCTAGTGTACCTAGATTAGCTTCTCCAACTCTCTAAAAACAAGTGTTCTAATAAGGATCCACATTGGCTATGAGAGTTCCAGGTGAAACCATGAATAGGGAAGAATCCTTCAGGTACAATGTTCTTGAATTGAAAGCAATGTTTCTAAGTGATTTCCCATGACACGTATAGACGGCTCCTGTATACCGGTTGGAGCTGTTCCCCCCAAATTTGTTAAATGGTTTTGAAAAGAATGGTTATTTGAAAAGTAATACTGGTGAGTCAAGATGTCTACCCTTCAATTCAAAGAGTGATCAAAAACTCAGTGTAGCTCACTTGATAGGAGCATGAGATTTTCCTAACAATGTTGAGGTTCAACCCCCATAGGGTTTTCTGTTATGTAAATGTAAAGACAATTGATTGTTCCCAAACCTCTCTTGGGGTCCTTCAGCCATTCCATGTATTAGCTCAGGAGTGCTCAAACCTGCTCCTAGAGACCTGTCCTATAGTTTCTCTCCAAACTCAGTTATGACTGACCTGATTAAGCTTTTCTGTCCAACTAATTAGAATTATTAGAATGTAGTTGTGCTAAATTTGGGTTGGAATGGAAATCTACAGGATGGTAGCTCTCCAGGTGCTGGATTGGGCACCACTGTTTTAGATCTATCCCAGAGCTAGCAGACTTGAATCAACTTGTTTTGTAAGTTGGCTGCTTGATTCAGGTAAGTGATTTCAGGGAAAAAAACAGGAATGTCATCAGACTACCGTAAATATAAACCAGTAGTCAATTAAAAGCTGTTTTTTTAATAAGGACAAATAAGGCCGGCCATAAACCGATGCTGCTGGAAGTGGTGTTGGAGGGCCAGTAGGGGGCATTCTTCCCTCTGGTCTAAAGATTGTGCCCAATGCCCCAGATCAGTGATGGGGACATCTGCCTTGTGTAGGGTGCCATCTTTTTGATGCGTCAATAAACTGGTGTCCTGACCCTCTGTGGTCATTAATGGCACTTATCCTAAGAGTATGGGTGTTAACCCCGGGGTCAATGCCATATTCCCAACCAGGCCTCCCTTCAATCATGGTCACCCAAGTGGGTGCTACACATTGGTGGTGGATGAGGTGGGCTTTCCCCCAGACTGTGTAAAGCACTTTGGGTTCCTTGAAAAGTGCTATATAGGTTGAATTAATAATTATTATTCTTATTATTTCATACATTATTATTATTTTCATACATTACACATATATTTCCTGTGTTTGCCCATTGTCATTGTTGATTATTGTTACCTTTATGGTGAAGCTCTGCCCGTGTTCCTTCTAAGTCAATGTATTAGTGAGTATTTGTCCATGTAAACTCAGTTATTAAAAACTCTGTGTGGTAATGAACACGGCCCCTTAAATCTGTGGCAGTTTCACGGAATCGCCAAAAATTTCCTGATGGGCCCACGGAAGTGATGCCTATATAAGTCAATGACAGGCAGCATCCGTGGTCCACACATGGATTCCCTGTTCCAACACCTGCACTTCCCTAATTGACATAGTTTTATAACTAACCATTAGTAACCCCATGCCTAACCTTAACCTAACCTTAATCCTAACTTTAACCTCATTAATGTCATGCCTAAACTTAACCGTTAGTTACCTCATGCCTAACCGATTCTGTGAAACTGCCACAGACTTTGAGTTGAGGGGCCGTGTTCATTTCACGGAATTCTGTGATTTCCCAAGAACCAATATTTCATGAGAACACTTACGAAAGGTTGTGTTATGAACCAATATTGGATCTCACTATAACTATTAAAATTATTTTCTTCGTAGAACTAATAAAGGATCTGAGAAGAACACTTTATGAGAAGTTCTGCTAGGATTCTCATCAGAACCATTAAATTAAGATCTACCTAGAACCAATATCAGATACCATTTTCTAAAGTTTCTTCTAAGAAAAAAATGCAGGATCTGTAAATATATATTATTAATTTTTTAAGGAACCATTTTTGATTAACTGCCATGAAGCACTATACACAGTAATTTCATAATTTCATTTTTTGGGGGTTCCAAGTCACACTGAATAATATGGTTCTCTAAAACGACTTGTTCTCTATAAGAGTACCAAAGAAAATGTATCTTAATAAATTCAAAATCGGTATCCCTAGTGCATTGCTCTGAGGAACCTAAACTGGTTTAAATTTGAATGAATGTTAAACCAATGCCAAACAACCCAGCTAGCTAGCTTTGTTTGGCAATAAAGCCTAATAGGGTGTACCAGTGAGAAAACATATTTAAAAGTCCATTCATTTTTAAGCAAAAGCAAATTAACAACTATAGTGGATTTTAATGTATTATGCAGTAGTTTAATGAGTATATGCAAATATTTAACATAACACAGTGGAATTAAATATAATATTTAGTATATTTTGAAGACCAGTAGCTCTGGTTAGAAGTACAGGATAATAATAATTGAATTGGACATATATATTAGTCTGAATGCAATTTGTCATGTGCACAGGGAATAGAACGACCAACAGGGGGCTGATAGAAATAGGTTCTCTACTGGTCACCATTTTGAAATGAAGTACTGACCATGAGATGACTACTAGGCCTTTGGCCTTATTACTATACGGTGAAACGCAGACTATTGTTAAACGTACATATCAGACTTAATCAATGTCTTGTTACCAGTTAAAGTAGATACTCTGTCCACTTAACATTCTTAGGTAATTGAGTTGGGCCTAGAAACAGTGGGCCATCAGACCAGTAGTTGATAACACCAAAAACTACTATTCAGCAGTAAGTGGTCTTAGACACAATGTATAATGTTTGGTATCTCCTAGATGCAGCAATTATTATACAAATGTAATGTAACAGTAGTTGAGTTATTCTGAAACTGTGACAATGACATATAGACCTGTGAAGATACTGTAACATTACGAAATATCCAGCACATGTTAGAAATGGTCAAGACAGCATATAGTAAGGCCGTGGCCCTTCTTAGGAATGCATTGGGGTATGTTTAGCTTATGTGGCAATATGGGAAGATAGTTGTCTAGTCTTCATTGGTTGAAATGGACAGAGATTTTAATCCAGTTGCTGGGCATTGCTTATTGCCTTAAGAGGGAATAACATAGGCTTTTGAGTAAGCTATACAGGATTGACAGAACTGGACACATTTTGTGACAACTAGGGGCACTATATAAAAGTTAACAGGAAGGTAATGATTCAGTTATCATGAGAGAAGCAATATGTGTGGACATGATATGCATTAGTAAAGTCTGTTCAATTATTCAATCTCTAAACTCCTAACCATTTCTTTGAAAAATTATTGAGGTGGCTGTGCCACGACACAACTAGAACGGCTTGCATTTTTTTAAAACTGCTATGTGATTGCATTGCAGCTTTGGTGTGTGATGCAATGTGCACCTGTGTGTCAGTTAATACAGGCTATTTATTTGGAAAACTTTTAAATTAAGAAAATATATTACACATAGTTTAAATGTTTTACTGAAATAATTTCATAATTTATGTGGAATATAAAACATCACGTGGTTTGCAGGGTGACCAATCATGTTCCTCAGATTGACCTCCTCCCCCTGCAGATGGCTCTGTAATAGGAATAAAATCCTGCCTCAATGAATGTGCACTTTTGTTTTCAGGACACCACCAATCAATGGAATGAAAGAAAGCATCTGTCACATGACATAGTATCTCATCTAGACTTGGTTGTTGGCCAGCTTGTAGGTAGCTAGCTAACCAGTGCCTATTGGATGCAGTGCATTCTGGGTGTTTCATGCATTGGATTTTTTCCTACACGTGGGCCAAACATGTTTGATGTTTTAATCAAACCGGATGTTGTTAATTTAAAAAGTAATGTCGGTAACACTTTATATACATTATACATGTACTCATAATGTAGTAATAATGCATTGTAAGCATAGTTATAGACACTCATGAATACCGTAATTCCTCAAATAAAAACCGGTAGTCAATTAAACGCCGGGCCTCTGATAGTGGCCGGGGGCGTGGTCAACACGGACAAATAAAGGCTGGTCTTAAATAAAGGCCGGGGGAATATTACGTGTGGATAATCTCCTATAGCTGCCTTTCATATAATGTGCATTCCAGTTAAGCGTAATGTACATTTCTATCACTTTAATAGATTCAACAATATATTCATGCTATTTTTGGATTATGGTACTTCTGCTCCTGCGAGCTGCCGCTTCGTAGGTTTTTGTTCCAAACCCAATTTAGCACAAGTGACGCTATTCACTATCAGTTTGAAACACTAACTAACTCAGGGTAGTCGCAACTCGGGCTGGACGGAACATTTACGGAATGCCAGCTCGCGGGAGCAGGAAATAGTATCGCTAAGTATAATTGTCCTACTGGTATTTCAGTCAATGCGGCTGTATGTTTTACTCAGCTTGGTGTTGTTTGTATTAATGTACAGGTAGATGGCATTAACTACATTGGAAATAATATGGCTCCCATTCAGTGCAAGCGATTGAATCTTTTTCAACTAAGTATAGGATTTGGAACGGTTACAAGAGGTGTTGAGATTGCGATAACAACGTAATGCAGCAATAAAAGGCAAACTGGAACAAGGATTTACACAAAAAATATAGCCAATCATACTTATCAAACAGAAGGAATCAGAAAAAAGGCCTGCCTCTAACAAAAGCCTGCTTCAAATAAAAGCTGGTTGCCTTCTGCACTAGAGGTAAATAAAGGCCCCGGTCTTTATTTGAGGAATTACGGTACTCATAATCCTGTATACAAACAGTCATAATGCATTATAAGTATAATCATAATCACTTATAATGTACAACAACATAATGCTTTATACAGCGTTACAATGATCCTCTGCGTGAATCATTGCAGCAATTTATCATTACTGCATTATTATCACTTATGATGTGTTATAGCACACTTATAAGACACTATAAAGTAATCTTTGGTCGCTTTAGGTAAAGTGATGAAATGCCTATGGCAGATATAATACGTGGTGATTTTCGTATGCTTCAAGTGAAGTCAAACAAATAAATAATAAACAACAAAAAGCTGTTATTTTTTCTTGCTGTGCTTTAAAGAACCTGAATAAAACACAATGCCACATAATGCTGCAGTCGGCAATTTGGCCCTTACAATACACAAACATCAAAATAGTTCCCAACATTTTTCTCCTAATCCTAAGAAAGTATAGGAATCTAACCCATAACTTCAGAGCCTTAATATGCTTAGACATATTTCAGTTATTGCTAAGTATGACGAAAAATCTGCAAATCTTTTCTGCATACCTCGGTTGTAACGAGTGATTATTTCAGTTCAATTCAAAGTTGCCCTTCTATCAGTTTGAAGCAATTGGCCCATTCTCCTCTGACCTCTAGCATCAACAAGGCATTTTCCCCCACAGGACTGCCACATACTGGATGTTTTTCCTTTTTCACATCATTCTTTGTAAACCCTAGAAATGGTTGTGCGTGAAAATCCCAGTAACTGAGCAGATTGTGAAATACTCAGACCGGCCCGTCTGGCACCAACAACCATGCCACACTCAAAATTGCTTAAATCACCTTTCCCATTCTGACATTCAGTTTGAGTTCAGGAGATTGTCTTGACCAGGACCACACCCCTAAATGCATTGAAGCAACTGCCATGTGATTGGTTGAGTAGATCATTGCATTAAGGAGAAATTGAACGGGTGTTCCTAATAATCCTTTAGGTGAGTGTATATTACAAATATTGCTTTGCTTACAGTATAACTAAAGAGTTTAGCCTATGGCATAACTGAAGAGTCTAGCAAATATAAAACTAACCATAACCTGCCATAGCACTCACAATAGCTTAAAACACATATGTTTTTAATTAGGCCTTGTAGATCTAATATGAGTGCAAATTCATCAAATGGAAAGCTTTTGGGACAAAAAACTGTGAAATATGTAGTTTACCTGTCATTTATCATTTGTGCTTGTTTGAATTTGCCGTCCCTTGTATGTTAGGTTCACCATACGTCCTCTTTTCCCCGGATGTGTCCTCTTTGACTAACGTTGTTTCAGCAACACTATATTAGGCTAGCAACACAAATGCAGATTTTTTTCTTCTAAAAATTAGCAGTCATTCCAATGCATGAAATAATTGTTGTAAATTCATTTTAAAGCTATTGAATTATAATCAAATTGTATTGTATTGTGTGGTTAAGGAACTATTAAAATAGTTTGATAGGAAAAAAAGATTAATATGTTTTTAATAACAATTGTAAAAGATATGCATTACCTTAAATTCTATGAATATATTGTCTCATATAAACTAAACTATTCCTCATGCCGAAAGATGTGCTATGGATAAATGTTCAATAGGATGTGTTTAATCCAAATATAGTCTCAAACCCTCGGGTACTTGAGGCAGTGTAGCCATCAAAATTTGATTTGATTATAATTCACTAGATTTTAAATGAATTTACAACTATTATTTCATGCATTGAAATGAGCACTATTATTTTGAAAAAAATCTGCGTTCGGGTTGCTTGCATAATATAGTGTTGCTGAAACAATGGTAAACAGAGGACATGTCCGGGGAAAAGAGGACGTTGTATGGTCACCCTATTGTATGTGATGTCATTTGTGTGCACCGCCATCTTGTTGTTGCTGTTCCTCTAGACCCCATTAGAGGTTTTTGTGCTTAAAACTTTTTGTGCAATTGGAAAATGAATAGTTTTATAACTGCAATTAATCATGATAATCAGTGGTTCAAGCCTGACTATGGGTTCTCTGACCTTCCCCAGACCTCCTGCATGAGCCAGCGCAAAACTGGCTTAGTGCTGCCTGGGATTTGGGTGAGAAGTCAAATTATCTATCCTGCCATGTCGCTATCCATTGACCCCTTGTGTGCAGATCGGGCACCTATAAATTGAAGTATAGATTGTGAACATAATCATCCTGTACATGATCTGACTAAAGGCTTTCAAGTTGGATGAACAGTACGAAATGAACTGCTTTCTGGCCGACATGTGGTTCGATGAATCATGTGCGCCATCCCATAGATCCGGATTTGCGAAGCTGTCAGCAAAGCAGGCTTAGTGAGAATTGGGAGGGTCAGAAAATGGGAGAGAAGAAAACAGCAAAAAAAAATAGCTAGTAGACTGATCAATTACAAATCCACAAGCACACTGCATGGCTTAACACTGTATGTTCTGGTATGCTAGATACACTGATAGCAAATATTGTCAATAGTAGCAAGGTCAACAGAAAGGTTTGCAGAGATTAACAACACTTTTTATACTGAGAACTGGCATGACTTGTTGTAGGTCTTCACCTGAGGGAAGTTATTTTGGCCCTGAAAGTATTTATTTATATATATATTTAATATTTTGGCAGCAGTGGCAGAACAACAGATTTAGTGAAGATATCCTCCACGAACATATAGAATGCTGAATTGACAACTGTGAGACTGAACCCAACATGGAGCCTAGTATGTTCAACACACCTATGTCTGTCTAACTACTATATGTGTCATTCTTTCTTTCAGTTTTATTCTCTCTATAAGACTTTAAATGTCAAAGACATATGCCTGTAGATGTCATGCAGGTATGTTTAGCCTCCTTCTTATACAGGACTCTGGATATACACTGTCACTGTGTTCCTCCTTCAGCCAGTGTCCTCTGTCATAGCTGATTATTGAGTGTCATATTTTACTGTGACAGAAAGATGAGACCATCATCTGGCAGGCAATAGACAAGCAACTACTGTATTCAACCTGGTGAAGTTGGCCAAGTGTATTCCCCTTTATATGAGCTGCATTTGAACTATTCCACTATGACCAGTTGTTATATGCCATGTCAACCATGAGGGGCACCATAAAGGCATGGAAACTTCACTGACAGGGACCCTCTATTTTGGGCAAAATCTGCTTTACCCTCTTCTGTTTTTAAATCAAATGGTTCACTCCTGCATTCACAACAAACTCAATTTGAGTTTAGCCAGAGAGAGCTAAAGGCTATGACCCAGGTAGACTACATACATCCCATCAACTTCATGTTGTACCTGCTACACGGGTCACATTGTTTGGAAAGTGGAGAGCACTATGAAAATGCATGCACCTATGAAAGACTATAGCTCAGATTGTTTTCTATTAATGTATTTCTACATTCCTGAACCTACAACACTTACACATGTCAGTAGTTACCACAATTAGCTAGCTAGCTGCCTTTCTATTGATTAGTAGAGTAAATGTAACTCACCTATCAGTCAAATGATGGAGCCAACTGTCTCAAGCTCATTTCAAGACCGAAGTTTATTTAAAATTGTTGCCAATATTTTTTATTTTTGAAAATAAATTTTTAAGCAAGTATTTTTCGCAAAAGATGTGAGTGGTTATTGTCTAATTACGTACACCCCACCAATCCTCCTACTGTTGCCAAGATAGTTAGGTTAATACAGACTCAATCAGACACCGCCTTAAAGCCTACTGTACTGTTTGGCTTAGATACAGTCAATACAAGCCGACAGCTGTGCAGCAGGGTTGGGTAGAGTACTAAAAATCTGTACTCAAGTAAAAGTACTGTTACTTGTCCAAAAATGTACTTAGTAAAAGTAAATGTACTACAAGAAACTACTAAAGTAGCAGTAAAAGAGTACTTTTTAATTAGTTTTTGTATTACTGGTAGTTAAATATTTTGTTTTATACATTAAAGGAGAATTCCGGGCGATTTCAAAACGTAGCTCTGTGGTTAGCATATCGGAAGTGCTGTCCGTAGCGTTAATAACTCAAACAATCTGTATTGCAAAAAACGTGACTACATTTTGCTGCCAATAGACAACCATTACGCATTTACGGGGCAAGTTACAAAACGTGCTTTGAGCCACTAAACATTTTCAAAATGTCATTGCTAGTCCATATCGATTTGCACTGATTCCTTATAATAAACACAGCGAGTTTGAACAAATAAGTTTGTGTAGATAACTTAGTTTATTTCCCATTTTCCAGTGAAGTCCACACTAGTCGAAGTCATACAATTCAATATTCCAAAACGTATTCTTTCCACACAAAAAACAATTTGCCGTGGTTATATCCATAAACTACTTTGATCGGGTGTAAACTGACACTTGCATTTACAGCTCTCAAGAGTTCAAGAGTTATCGCGCATGAGCAGAGGTAGCTAAGCAACACTGTTGAGGAAGCGGTGTCAGATTACCTGGCTGACTTGCTAGATTATTTGGACATAACCACCGCAAATAGTTTTTTTTGGGGAAAAAATACGTTTTGGAAAATTGAATTGTTTGACTTCGACAATCGACTAGTGTGGACTTCACTGGAAAATGGGAAATAAACTGAGGTATGTACACGAACTTATTTGTTCAAACTCGCTGTGTTTATTATAAGGAATCAGTGCAAATGGATATGGACTAGTAATGACATTTTGAACATGTTTGTGGCTCAAAGCACGCTATTTAACTTGCCCCGTAAATGCGTAATGGTTGTCTATTGGCAGAAAAATGTAATCACGGTTTTGGCAATACAGATTGTTTGAGTTATTAACGCTCGGACAGCACTTCTGATATGCAAACAACAGAGCTACGTTTTGAAATCGCCCAGAATCCTCCTTTAACAGCATAGTAAACACAAACTGCCTTTTTCCTGTTTGACTAGGCATTTGTTTTCCAGAGTCAGCTTATAGTAATGCTGAATAGAAAACAAAAGTCAATTACAAACATTAAGAATACTGTATTAGTTAATAGGTTCTGAGCATAAGTATGAGTCAATAAGCTGGTTCAGAGTTTTTGCTGCCTAGTCTAGTCCTTACAAGTAAAGATGAATCCTGCACAAGACAGACGCATTTTCTTCCTCTGTCAATCTCCCATGCCTGCTCTGGGCACTTTCTACTTTAATTATACCAGTAATAATACCAGTTTTACCACAGAAAGGTTTTTACAACAGTTGCCAAAACTACAGTATTATCACCCACGTCACATATTATCACTTGAATTATTTCATTAATTTAGTGTGCCTATAAAATGTACAGACTCTGGTCCAACATACAAATGTAAAAGTGTAGTACAATTTTTACCCTTATAAGTCACAAGACATCAAAAACATCTTCATTGATAGTTGTTTTTAATTAAAAAGTAAGAATCTGCAGTCCTGTCAAAGATAAAGCCCACTCCAGGGCTGTAGGCACTGCTTTGCTCACAATAAACCATGTTTTATGGTCACATAGGGATGTTACAATCGGGCAATGGGCAGATATGTCCAGCCTGACAGAGAGTTGCAGTAAAAGCTTTGCCTGTAGTAAATACTTTTTCACTAGTTGCCTGGATATTGAGGGTTGTGCAGAGGCACATGCACAGACAGACCTCAGAGAGGGTTTGAGTGTTACACTTTAATAATATTTAAAATACTATATGATTGTATTTTATATAATTACATTTTCACCAACCTCCATGTGACAGTGCACATTTAAACTGGTAGTTTTGCCCAATGCACAAATCATACATCCAGATTCCCATAATGTTTTGGTAGATGAAGTAGATAACAGGTAACATTACTGTGAATATTATGTTTAATTATTTGCACTATTTCATTAACAATTAACAAATGTATTGATAAAACAACTGACTTACTGAGTTATATTCCTTTCATGAAATTGTATTGAATCAGTGATAATGCGTTAGATAAGACTGAACTAAGCCCAAGTTATGAATGGAATGTGTATACAGTTGAGCTAAAAAGTTTGCATACCCACTGAGAATTTGTAACAGATGTACACTTTTTAAAGAAAACGTGAGTGAGCAAGCAACACTTTTTTTTCTCATGGGAGTCATATTCAACTGTAGGTCATAACAGAATGGCACAATCATAAAACAAAACATGGCAACAAAGAAAATAATGAAATTACCCCTGTTTAAAAGTCTGCATACCCTCAGTATTGCCCCCTTTAGCATCAATGACAGCGTGCAGTCATTTGTGATAGTTGTCTATGAGGCCCTGAATTCTTGTAGGTGGTATAGCTGCCCATTTGTCTTGGCAGAATGCCTCCAGGTCATGCAAAGTCTTTGGTCGTCTTGCATGAACCGCACGTTTGAGATCTCCCCGGAGTGGCTCGATGATATAAAAATATCAGGAGACTGTGATGGCCACTCCAGAACCTTCAACTTTTTCTGCTGTAACCACTGGAGGGCAACTTGGCCTTGTGCTTAGTGTCATAGGCCCTCATTCATCAAACATGCCTAGAAACCAGTGTAGATCTGAGTGCAGAAATCATCTTACGACGAGACTCACGTGTGATTCACAAAACATTCGTATCACTCCAATTCCAGCGTACGAATGGACGGGTGTTGATAAATCAGACGGTTGAAATCCATCGTAATTTAGATATCACGCCCACATTTATGCACGGATTAGAGGCCTCGCCCTTAGAATTTACGAGATGGATAAGCGAAATCTGGCGAAGAAAAGGAATTTCTCTGAGATAAAAAGAGAAGCTCAGGTCTCAGGTGCAGGCCAACCGCTTGGTATTAATTGGAAGTTTAAAATCAGGCATCGATTGTTAAAGGAAAATGCGATGTTGACTGAGGTTACTGCTACAGTCATTCAAAACTATTAACGAGAACCTGAAGTGCATTTCAAATGAAGTAATTCGTTTCACTAAACCTTCTACGTTGTATTTTTTAAGTAGGGTGAAGTCAGCTAAATTGGGCCATCAGATAAAATGGGCCAAATAATGTTGTAGCGTCCTATATTTTAATATCTTTACAAATCACTGATCTTGCATTGTTGCTTCAACACTTGTGGACTTGTAACAAGAGTTTTGATTGGTCTGAGTTTTCTAGGCAGGCAGAGCAGAAAAATTACATTTGTGTAAAATTACACAAATTACCAATTAAATTCAATCACATTTATAACATGGCCTAAATCTAACATTTTGGTCACACTGCTACAACACACTGCGTTCCAAGTTATTACGCAAATTATATTTTACACAGATTTTTCTAAATAGTTGATGCAAATTGCAGTCAGTATAATTTTCAAATCACCAACTGTTAGGGTAGAAGATGTCAGAATAGCATCCCAGAGCTGCTGTTTTGATGCAAACTGCCTCCCACCCTCATAGATCTTTTGCTTGAGGATGCTCCAAATGTTCTCAATAGGTTTTAGGTCAGGGGAGGATGGGGGCGACACCATGAGTTTCTCTCCTTTTATGCCCATAGCAGCCAATGACACAGAGGTATTCTTTGCAGCATGAGATGGTGCATTGTCATGCATAAAGATGATTTTGCTATGGAAGCTACAGTATGGTTCTTCTTTTTGAACCATGAGAGTGGTCAGTCAGAAACTTTATATACTTTGCGTATACGTATCCCCTTTCACTGTTGAGACAGTACATACATTGTACTATTTACTCCCACAGTACTTATACATTTGTTGAACAACCCATTATTTTAATATTGATTATTTGACACATTCTGCACATGTTTTCTTTTTCTCCCTGGACCGTTTAATACTGCCAGGGTTGCAACAAACATTTGCAAAAGCTAACGTTAGCTAGCAAACACAACATTTCTAACATTACCAAACAAGCGAACTAACGTTAGCAAGTTTTAGCTAGGTACTATTAGCATTAGCTAGCTTCTGTGAATGTTAAACAGCAAACACTAAGTTAAATCTGTACCTGGAAATTACCAATAACAATCTGTTTGACAAAAGGCAACCGACATGTTTATTCTTCTCTGGTAGATACAGTACAGCCATGCTAACATGAGACAGCTAGCTACATAGCTAATTCAGGTAGCTTGCTAACAAACCAAACACCAGCTAAAGTTGAATTAATCAAACTACCAAGCTAGGTAGCAAATGACATACAGAGTTTTTCAAACATTACTAGATATATTGATTTGTACTCTTCCCTCAGTTTTTACTAATATTGATGGACTTTTTCAATTCATTCAGGTCACCACAGCTTGAAGAATCTTCACCTTTTAAAAAAGACATGATTTATTTCATTGGACGTTGTACAATAATAGTGCAAGCAATGATTTATCAAAGATTAGACTTTTCAAAGAATGTGAAATCAACTAGAACAGTTGCAGATATCAGACATATTGGTAATATATCCAACTAAATATATCACCATTTAATGTAATTTCATTAATAAGTCTGGAAGTACTAGAGCTATCGCCAGTGTTATAAAGAAAATAATTAGCATGCTATATATGTACCGGTAATCACATATTGCCAATACCCATGTCCGGATTCTACAAAGAATCGGGTGAATATCCACTTTGGTTAGGATTTCATTGTTAAATTGTAGTTCAAGATACTATTACAAACATGCAATTACTTTCTCCCACATATTTTTGTTATTGGGGCTACAAAAACTACACAATCAAACTGTAATGTATTTGGTTGAGTGTCAAGTGGTTGATCGTGGAGGTGAAATTATTATATATTTGATCTTTGAGCACAGTGGAGAAGAGCTCTTCATGGTGTCAAGCTGCACCTAGGCTAGCAATGTCATTACAGTAGGTTGGGTGTAAATGCTTGCCCCATAGAAAATGAATTACCGTGTTGGTGTGAATGCAAGATTTTCTTAGCTATTAAATTATTAATGGAATTAAAAAATTGCAAATATGTTCAGGTTACCTAAATTTGCAACAATGAGTTATGTCTACAAACAATATGTCTACAAACTATGTATACTGTTCATCTGTTCCAATTGCCCACAAGATTATAAACTACAAACTGCAATTTTATAAACTAGAAACAACAAAATCCATAAAAATCACTTTGAAAGAATTGAAGTCCTTGGTGCCATCTTGGGGTCACCAGGTTTAAAAAAGAACCATCAGACGCCACCTCCACAACCTGTTTGAAGGGTTGCCAGATAAGCCCTTTCTGACCCCAAGACACAGATGCAAATGTTTGGAGTTTAAACGTCATTTAAATTATGACTGGAGGAAGGTGCTTTGTTCAGATGAGACAAAAATTGAACGTTTTGGTCATATACAACATTGACATGTTGGGTGTCTAAACAGAGATGCATACAAGGAGATGCAACTCATACCCAAGTACCCAAGTGCTTTGATCATGTTGATCTCTCTAATTGCTTAGAGTACAGTATTAGAAGATCCTATATCAAAAGTTTCAGTAATTAGATACCTGTCTAGTGATTAGGTTTGTCAACGTTTCTTGCTAGCTTTCTGGGCATTAAAGCCAAATGAGCTGCCAGCTAAAAGCACACCTAGCAGCAGGACTAATTATTCAAAGTTTTAACAACCTACTTGCCCAGTCATTGATGATGAGCACTAACCAGGATCTGCTTCAAGTCTGTGATTTTATTAAAATTAATGAATCATGAATGAGTGTTTGCATGAGAGCTTAGTAAGCTAGCTAGGAAGCTAAAATTATTTTTATGAACCTAGAATTGTACATCATAGAGAGAGTAAGAGAAAAAGAAAGATCATGAACTTTTTTCAAGGGTAAATTATGCTTATGATAACATAGATGTGGTTGGGGGACATTGTAGACATTATCGGCATAGTGAACACTGAACATTCACAGATGTCTTAATGAAAATGTATTTTATATAGCCAAAGGTTTTACAATAATAATTAATTAAAACAATATGTTGCACCATAGAGTACAGTTAAAGGGCAGCTGACTTTAGCTCAGCAATGTACAGCCCAGCTTAGATCAGCCAAGTACATGTCAGCCATGTAAAGCCCAGCCAAGTACAGGACATTTCAATTCAGGTTCAAAGTAGTTTTGCTCAATTGTCATCAGATGGAGCTACTTTCTCCGCTTTTCAATGACACATACAGTAAAACATCTTAATAAAACCAAATCATATGAAAAATATTAACCAAATAATGCAATACCATATGTATTGTAGAATAACAAACAAATAGACAAATCATATTATAAGTCATCATTAAGACTTTCACGTCCATATCATAATATATTCATGTTTTGGGCAAACTACTGTAAATAATCATAACAACTACATGCCACTGAAAAGGTCTGTGCATAGCCCTGTCCTATACAAAGGTGTATTAATCATTTCCCCAATGATTTTGGTTTGGATTATGGATTGACTACTTTGAAACAAAGTAAAACCTCTAACAAATAGGTACAGTCTTTTCAGCAGGTGCAATTTTTTTAAGACTGCAAGGGAAGCTCGGCTTCCCTTAAAATGTCAAAAACTGAATGGTCAAATATGTACTCGAAGACTAGTTTGTTCAGAATCAGCTGTATATAGCAGGTCGACTGACTCGATTTCCTTCTCATACATTCCCATAGCGTCACAGTGCATTTCCCTGTTGAAGCTGGTGTCCATGGACTACAATGTTTGAACAGTTTCTTCAGTGCTTCAAAACTAGACGGTCATTGGATAAATGCTGTGAATATGTCTGAACACTCAGCATCTCTGGGGGTGAATGGAGGAGTGGGCGGGCCTGCATTCTGTGCTTCTGCGTGATGATTGGAGGTTCTGTCGAAAGACTATCTGCTTTTGTTTGACAGCGATTTTTTGCTGTAAAAAGTTGTCAAATCTATTTGAGCTCAGTCCCATCACAGATTTTGCAAATGTAGTCGAAAGACAAACTGCTGCAACCTATTTCTTCGTATTTGCTTGGAAAAATTGCTAGCCAAATTTCATCATATAAATCATACAATTATACACCACATTCCTTGTTTCAATTTAACCTAATTCATACATTTCCTTCTTTGAGTTTAATATTGTTTTGTTTGTTCATTTGTTAATTCATTCATACATTAGGGTAGGCTAGTGTTGTAGGGGTGAACTAGCCAGCTAGCAAACTACAAACGATGGCAGACAATGCTAATGTTAAACTGATTTTGGCAAAGCCATTTGAAATTTAGAATTAAAAAACAGGGCAGATCCACACCTAAGATTGATTTAGTGCAAAAGATAGAGCAAAGTAACAGGTCTTTTCAGCTCTTCGGGTATGACAAAGTTAGCTGGCCATGCCTCTTGTTGAAACCATCTCACAGATGTGTTGTTTGGTCAAAGGTGTGGTTTGGAGATCTGTCTAACTTTCACAGGTCATATACATGGCATGAAAAGAGCAATGAACATGTGCAAGATTAAGTCGCATGGGCAGGATCAGGTTTGAGAATGTAATCAATGAAGGTGCTAACATTCAAGTGGCAAAACTTAATGAAACCGTCAAACTAAAACAAAACATCCAACAAGGGATATTACAGGGAGTTCACAGAAACATCAGCTAAATATGACTCTGTCCTGTCCACACAATTTGAGTCCTCAACTGTGTTTTCTGGTATGTACTATACTATTCAAAATTACTTGATCTCTGAGATGAAATTCAGGATGCTCCCTTTTTTGGATGGCAGGTGGATGAAACAACTGATATATCCTGCCGTGCCCAACTCATTGTCATTGTTTGCTATGTGGATAGTGCAGGTAAAATTCAGGAACTGACATTTTGTGATGTTTCTGGGGGGTGAGATGCTCAGTCTGTTTTTGATGTATTAAATGAGAACATGCAGGGCAACACTTTTAAGGATAAGCTTGTGGCACATACCTATGATGGGGCACTGTCATGGCTTCAGCTCTCAATGGTCTGCAGGCCAAAGTGAAAGCAATAGCCCCCAGTGCAATGTCTGTGCATTGCTATGCACACAGACTGAATCTGGTGCTGTCACAGGGTGCTAAATGCTTGCATGTGTGCAAGATTTTTTTTGCATCACTCTCTGGGTTTGCAACATTTTTTTTTAATCCACAAAGAGGACGTCTTTTCTGGAGTCTGCAGGCTGTTCGAGGTTGCCCAGAAACGCTACTACTCTATGGAATTTCATATCATGGATAGCAAGCACTGTGACAAACATTTATGGCCTCCTGCAGATATTTGATAACATCATCGCAAAGATACAACAATGGATGATGCTACACTGGATTGCGTCAAAGGCTTTGTGAGGAAACTGTAGGATTTTGAGTTTGTGTTTATGTTGTACACATGAAAATATCTTCTCGGAGACTGATGTGGTCTTTGATATTGTCCAGCTGAGGGCTATGGATGTTCTTTACTGCAAGAAAATAATTGAGTCACTTCTTGCATTTGTCAAAGAGAAGAGGTCAGAGGGGACTTTCTGTTTATGCCAAAGCAGCAGATCTCACATCAGACTCATGAGATGAGCCCATTAGAAGGCGTCATCTGACCCAATTGCAGGATCCCCAAGAACACTAAGGAAATCTGTACATGGCCATCCTTGGTAACATCTTGGTGCAGATTGCTCTACATTTTTCAAATTTGGAAAGTATGATCTTCAGAGAATTATTTAATCCAGGGAAATTTGATGACATGAGACATGTGTTTCCAGAGGAGGCCTTCCAAAGTGTCCTGAAACGTTATGGCCATCACTTTGATTCAGGGAGACTGAGGTCGGAACTTCAAGTCCTTTATTCAGATCAGGACTTGCAGGGTAACAGGGGAAAGCTGTGTGATTACTTGGTGTTCCTTAAAGACATGGAGTTGGATAGTGCAATGACTCAGCGTTTTTTCTTCTCATTAGTGGCAACAATTGGAGCTACATCTGCAAGTGTAAATCTGCAAGCCCTACAGACGTAACACAATCGGCCAACGCCATTTAAGCAGCCTAGCTCTGCTGGCCATTGAGAGGACACTGGTCAAGTCACGGGAAAAGATGCCTAGTTGGTACGACAAGGTCACAGAGCATTTTCTTGAAAAGGAACGTAGGGCAGAATTTACGTATAAATAAATGGACAATTTTTATGATGTAGGCCGAAAAGGAGCTTCCCCTCTTTGAAAGACCAGCTGCCACCACTGCTTTTCACATATTATAATTCAATCAAGTGGGCATTAGTTTTACAAACTCCATGTAATGTAACACAAGGTAACAGAAATTACATTTTCATTTGAAATAACCTCTTGAAGGTGCACTGTGTTGCCATAATGAGTACACTTTCAGCATTTTACTGCCTTGCTTAAGGACAGAATAACCTGTTATTCACTTTGTCATGTCAGGAATTAGATTCCTTTAAGATGCTGTAACTTATTTGATCTCGGGTGGGGGTTTACCCGCTATCGTATACCCACTTCTCTAGACTCCACTACAGTACTGGGCCTAGCCCACAGGGTAAGCATCCGGTTTGGCAAATTGCCGCAAATGAGGAAGTGCCTTAAACCTGCATTCTATCTGAATTCCACCTGAGAGCATTATGTCTGGTCGCAAGAGAGCTTGGTTTCTGTAATAGTCTATGAGAATGAGAGACACGTCTCACTTGATTTATTACCTGAGTAATTATTTTCATAATGAGTATATGGTCTCAATCGCTACATTTAAGCCTTCTGTAATATATGTAAATTTTTTGAATTACAGTCTGGTTTATTTTAAAATCAGCGATAAAGCAAAGGGGTGTTTAGGGTGTGGCTATGGCATTCAGTTGTAAGACAAGACACTCAAAGGAGTTGACTCCTCCCCCATGTCTAAAATCGTCACATCTGCAACCAAAATGTCTGCGCCTGTAACGGCAAATTCGATGACCCAAATCAGATCTTCACAAACATATTGGGTGAGGTCACACATGCTACATCCAGTCATATATACAATCTATGGCCTAGCCCAAACCATGAAATACAGCCTGTATTATACCTTCACCATTAGTAGGGGTGTCCTTGAAATTTTGCCTACAGTATATAGTGTAGCCCGGTTACAAGTTGGAAGAACACTGCAATTGTCAAATCAGTGTTTTGGAGTTTAATTAACATGGATTACCAGCACAAAGATGCACTTTCTCACTACTGGAAATTGCACTGAATATAACCATTTGCTAAATGAATAACATGTTATCTACTGTAATAAAAGACCAAATACGCAACTTGAAACAGCCACTTTAGTTAGCAATGAAGTGTGTCAAGCTTCAGCACACAGCTTATTTATCCATCAACACCCAGCACTTCCTCAAAAAGTCAGACACTGTTGGATGTACAAAATATATCATGGAGACAAATCTGAATAAATGGGGTTTCCCAATCAAATTATAAATGTGAGCTAACATACATTATTTAAAAGTACAAGTATAATTTTCATAATAATACTTTCATAATATCTTTTTTAAGGAATTTACAATGAAGACCTTTTTGTTAGCTGAAAGAAAATTTGGACAGATTGAAAAACTTTCACAGCAGTAGATGTTTACTCTAGGCCACCACCATTTTAGTCCCATTTAATGCACTGTTTAAGGCATGCTTCCTCTGTCACTTTCAATTCTCTTTAGAGCCACGCCTCAGAGTTGTGTGATTGCTTCACACACGCACATACACACACATTCCATATGGTCCAACACAGTTACCCAGGTGCTATGCACCCACAATGTTTTTTGCTCTACCTTTGAAGAGACTCCTCTTTAACTCTTAAGCCCATGCCAAGTGCAGGGTCACACATCTGGGTCAAATTCAGTCAAAACCACTTTCTCTTCTACTACCATCACTGCTGCAGCTGCCATTATAATTATGGAGGTAAGTAGGCCAGGATGTCCATAGGGGCAGGAACCTATCTCCTGATGCAGTATCATCAGGCAGGACAGGATACTAGTCTGTTTTAAGGCCTCACCCACAATTAATTTTAATGTTGAGTGCCATGAATTGTGATGCCAGAAATCATTTGTAATGTCAAAGGTTGCCACATGTACAAAACATATTTGAATATGTAAGTGTTTCCTTCTGAACTTTTTGTTGCTGTGGGGGGATTTTTCTTGGGTGATGGGGGTTATTACATTTCAAGTAAAACATTTTCATAATCAATACAAACTTAGATTAGAACGCAAACCTTTTATTGCACTTTCATCTGAACCTTGTTTACGCTCAGTACTGTGTAGAACAATCTATGCTAAAGGAAATGTTGTTGTTCTGTGGATAACTGTTAGTAACCCAATTTGTTTTATTGAAACTTTTTTAAATGTTTGTAATAATGTTGCTTTGAAAATTCTAGCAGAAGATGTTACTAGATTGTTTCCTATGCAAATACTATAAGAACAGCCCAAACATATTAGATAGCACACATATTAGACTAAATAGATTTAGGATGCTATCAGATCTAAGTATAATTGAAAATACTAAAGGACTGTTTTGCTGTGGGTGTGTGTTGTATTTTAGGTGAAAAAAAGAATAATAGGAAGTGCTTCAGTCAAATTGATATTAGCTACAATGATAAATTCAGTCATCTGAGTGCCAACAACAGCATAGGTCCAGCCAGTAGACATTATTATTGGACGGTTATTATTATTGGAAGTCATATTATTCTGTTAGGTTACTATCCTATTTGAAATAGGTATTGAATTAAGAAAACTTTGGCCTGATTAGCTACAGTACCTAAAATGTCTTTTCTTTTGTTGGCGTGGTTGCAATGGTTTTGCTGTGGGGCAACATCATGGTAAAATACTGCATAAATAATAATAATAATAATAATAATAATAATAACTTAATTTTTACATAGCGCCTTTAAAGTAGCTTAATAGAACAAACAGTGGAACACATTATGTTAGGTGGGTGCCAGAGCTTGGTGTAGCAGTCTATGCTGCAGACTGGACCACACATGGCACCGCCAATGGGGGTTCGAGCACCAGATCAGCCGCTGTCTGTGTCAGTGCCCTTCATCTCTGTCTCCCCCTACATGCCTGTATCCCTAACCAAAAAAACAAGTAATAATTAATAATTTTAGCAATACAGCAAGAATGTATATGTGTTCAAAACATAAACCCTAGATTGCTATCAATATCTTATATTCAACTGGTCGGGGGGGTTGTAACCTTTTATTTTGCTCTGGAGAAAAATGCTCTGGCTGTGTGTTTTTTTGGGGGGACAGGGAATGGCGCTGAGATTTTTATCAAATGGAAAGCAAACTCTCAGATGTAGTAACATTATGTGCATCAGCGTTAGTTATATCAATACCTTGCATGGTTGAGTTTCAGCCTGCTTACTTCAAAGAGGTAAGGCATGGCTTTTATCTGCACCTGAGACCTGAGTCCAAGACACTGAAATGTATGTTTTATTACATATTTATCCCAAAAAAACACAAGAATATATGTTTATTTTTTGTATGTGTAAATGCATGTAAACCATGATGAATAAGACTTTTCAATTACTATTGACAAGCCCCCAGGGCTCCCGGACCAGTTTTACAACATTTGGGGGACATACAGTACACCGCATTCCAAATTATTATGCAAATTGGAATTAAGTGTCATTAACATTTAATATGTTAAGTGTGATCATTGTACTGTGAAGAGATTTGTGGCTGATTCAGAGCACAAATGGGTTCATGCAGGAAAATACATAATAAGGAAGGTTACTGCCAGACAAATTCATTGGATTAAGAGAGCAGCTGCTGAAATACCATTTCAAAGCAGCAAACAGGTATTTGAAGCTGCTGGTGCCTCTGGAGTCCTGCAAACCTCAAGGTGTAGGATCCTACAGAGGCTAGCAGTTGTGCATAAACCTACTATGAATGTGGTGTACAGACAGGTCAACATCAGAATGCTGCACCTATTTCTATACGTTTTTAAAACCCAGCTTTATCTCACCTCCAAAAATCGTTGTTTTATGCAGGATGTTGTCCTACATCATTGCAGATTTGTTATTTTGTCATTTTCATACTTCCTGTCTGTGAGGTTTTTAGTCAAAATGAAAGACCATCATCCGCTTTGAGGTGCAATATCTCCGGCTTTGATGAACCCACACTACAGTTTGCAAAATAATCACATTTGACGCTCTAGAACTATCAAAATATGCCCCCAAAAGTATTGAAGAGAATACATGTATGATGTGACCCTTTTTATGAACATGCAATGGTGCATGTGAAATGGTAGCGTATATATCATATTGTTGCTGTTCTTAGGAGATTTTATAACCATGAAACAACATCTGTTTAATGCTTCAGCTATAGTGAACTCACTGTAATTGAGAAATACTCTCTGTCCAAAAATGTTTGTATTAGCTTCTTATAGTCCTTCTTAGGCCTGCCTAGCCCAACCCACATATTCTTATTATATAAACCTACAGTTATATCCAAACAAAAGAAAACCCCTTGGCAAAGCTGTAACAACAGAGTTATGGCATGGCTGAATGTCTTAATTATGGTATTTTGTGGTATATCAGTCATTTAGCCCTGGCTTGATGTTTAAGGTACGCCATGTGGTGCAGTAATCAAACTATCAATCAAACTCATGGAGATGGTTAGTGGGAGAAAATGTTTTTTCTTGCATTGAATATTGTCATTGAAGGCATCCGCATTGAACTACATTGATTCCTCCTGATGTCATGGTTAGTCATCAGGATGGATCAGTCACAGATTGTATACTTCAGCAATGAGATTGCCTCTGTATTGCTGCCCAGACTGGAACAGATGTTAACATGGCACATACAGGGAAAGCCTTCTTTCCATCTCTATGTTCAAACAGGAATAGTGAATAGTGAAGAGTTTAGGGTGATAGGGTTAAAACTGTAATAATTAGATGTTTATATTAATTGTATATTTTTAAATCCCGATTTTATAGAAGCTTAAAAATTAAATAAATAAAAATACAGATGAAGTTCCAAACATCCTATGATTATACATTTCAGCAAACATAGTCTCATAGATCTAAGTTTTCTGCTGAATAAGTAAGAGGAGCTGCTGGTTTCTTACACAGTAAGAAAAAGTGTGTCAGACAACAGCCTGTATTACAGACAAAGACAACACTGATACATCTACACTAATGGAGGATGTTTCCCTTTGATGCAAGCTCTGTTCCACTATATTCGAGTGGCGCACATGCAAAGGTTAAGTGGGATTTATGGTAATGCTAGCAGGCACTAGCAGAATGTACAGCATAGAGAACAGTATGTCCTTTTTATCTCTTTTATAGATCTTGTCAAAACAAAATGCTAGATTCCATTTTGACCTTCGTGACTGACCCCTCTTTAGTGTTCTCCTTCCAAAATACATTTTTAGTAGTAAGTCCACGTTTCTGACATTCTATACAGTACATGAAGAGGAATTGGTCAAGTGGAAGATGTCAATATTTGAGCTTCAGCTGGAGGGCCTGTTGTTTGCCCTTGAATATCTGAGTCACTGGCCTTGGTGGATTAAATGCTTTATTGTCATTGAGTAGGAATATGAGTAGAACAAATGAGCATAAAATAGAAATCAGACACTACAGACCTGTCATTGTGACAATCTTTTTCATGATTGTATATTTTCGATGCAAACATGGATTCCAGTGGAGGTGTTTTGGGGAAAATTGGGGAAACTAAGCCAGGGAAAAGGACATATTAGAACCTGTTTTCTGATAATTGGGTTGTTTGCTCTGTAAGCTGTTATGCATTTTGCTATGCTAAACACAGAGTCAACAAGGAGACACAGTTAAATAAGTTCAACCACAAATTTGTTTCATCACAAAATTGGAGAGCAAATCTGTCTGGTGCAGCCCATGATGCATACTACTTAACATTACTTGCTAGCTAGTGAGGTTTGCCAATAGTTAGCTACGCTAGCTGGTTGCTAATT
Organism: Umbra pygmaea; assembly: GCA_016801145.1. Lineage (NCBI taxonomy): Eukaryota > Metazoa > Chordata > Actinopteri > Esociformes > Umbridae > Umbra > Umbra pygmaea. Next base: position 4,214 of record JACXGM010001744.1, on the reverse strand, counting down.
TTACACACAAACACAATTTATTTATTTAAAGAGGCCAAACATGAGAACATAGAAGCCAAGACAGCTACACAACTATGACCCACTGACACAAGGCATCCCTGGCACTGCCTCATATTCCCCATTTACATCTTCATCACTAAGTGTTAGTCAGCCTAACTTACACACAGGAAATGTGCAGCCACATTCTCGTTATATTTTACATTGCATTACACATGATTATGCAAATTGTAATTAAGTGACATAAACATTAAATATTTTTGGTAACACTTTATTTAACGCCCATATGCGTAATACATTATAAAGCATTATACATGTACTTATAATGTAGTAATAATGCATTATAAGCATAGTTATAGACACTCATAAAGACTCTTGAATACTCATAATCCCATATACAAATATTCATAATGCATTATAAATATAATCATAATCACTTGTAATGTACTACAACATAGTGCTTTATACAGCGTTACAATGATCCTCTGCGTGAATCATTGCAGCACTTTATCATTACTGCATTATTATCACTTATGATGTGTTATAGCACACTTATAAGACACTATAAAGTAATCTTTGGTTGCTTTAGGTAAAGTGATGAAATGCCTATGGCAGATATAATACATGTGCTGTTTTTCATATGCTTTAAGTGAAGTCAAACAAATAAATAAAAAAACAAAATCTAATACATGTGGTGATTTTCGTATGCTTTAAGTGAAGACAAACAAATAAATAAATAAAAAACAAAAAGCTGTAATTTTTTCTGACTCTGCTTTATTAAAGAACCTGAATAACACACATAATGCTGCAGTTGGCAATTTGGCCCTGACAATACACAAACATCAAAATAGTTCTCAACATTTTTCTGCTAATCCTACGAACGTATGGGAATCTAACCCATAACTTCACAGTTGCCTTACTATGCTCCAAATATGAAGCTACAGAGGACTACATGATGGAGCAGACATATTTCAGTTATTGCTAAGTATGACGAAAAATCTGCAACCGTTTGCCATCTATTTAAATTGTAAAAATACATTTGAAAAACTCTGACAAATTCTGTGACAAAACGTATCTGTTTATATGAAAAATGCATAGCTTGAATTTTCCCTCTCGCTGTCATTTTGGGCAAATCATCTTCCGATCGGTTGTTCCCAGACATGATTGAAGATTATGGCATTTGATGGATGTATTTAAATGTCTCCTCCACCGACCAATGTTTTGCTTAGGAATCCATCCCACCGATCGCTTTTGGATCCATCTTTCTTCAATGTACTATCTTTCTGGTTTTTAAGAATGGCGGTCACAAACTTTCCATCGTGTTTTTGATCACAATAGCCCCGCCTCCAGCCCCTGACGTAACCATGACGTGGTAAAAGAACGGTTCTAGATCAGCAAAGAGTTGGTGCCGCTCTGGAATCAGTTTTCCTGGCCGAGAGCCGGTTCTTTCTACTGTACTATTACCCCTTTACCACCAAAGAATGAACTGGAAAAGTTCAGTGCCGGTGCCTATTTTGAGCCAGTTCCTCGCTTTTCAACAGCCAAAGAACCGGCTTTCAGCCAGGAAAATTCTTTTACATTCTTTTACCATTTCGTGCTTACGTCGGGGGCTGTGGGCGGGATTATTGTGACCAAAAACACGACGGAATGTTTGTGACCGCCAGGAGGAGACATTTAAATACATCCATCAAATGCCATAATCTGCAATCTTGTCTGGGAAAGAAACGTTATGAATAAGGGCAGGCTTAGGTGCAAGCCATTAATATGTTCCCACAACTGATTGGAAGATGATTTGCGCAAAATGACAGCGAGTGGGAAAATTCAAGCTATGCATTTTTCATATAAACAGATATGTTTTGTCACAGAAGTTTTTCAAATGTATTTTTACAATTTAAATAGTCGGCAAATGGTTGCAGATGTTTCGTCATACTTAGCAATAACTGAAATATGTCTGCTCCATCTTGTAGTCCTCTGTAGCTACATATTTGGAGCATAGTAAGGCAACTCTAAAGTTATGGGTTTGATTCCCATATGTTCTTAGGATTATAAGAGAAATGTTGGAAACTATTTTGATGTTTGTGTATTGTGAGGGCCAAATTGCCAAATGCAGCATTATGTGGCAATGTGTGTTATTCGGGTTCTTTAATAAAGCAGAATAAGAAAAAATAACATATTTTTGTTTTGATTCCTTATTTATTTGTTTGACTTCACTGAAAGCATATGAAAATCACCACATACATTTTATCTGCCATAGGCATTTCATCACTTTACCTAAAGCAACCAAAGATTAATTTATAGTGTCTTATAAGTGTGTTATAACATATCATAAGTGATAATAATGCAGTAATGATAAAGTGCTGCAATGATTCACGCAGAGGATCATTGTAACGCTGTATAAAGCACTATGTTGTTCTACATTATAAGTGATTATGATTATACTTATAATGCATTGTATACAGGATTATGAGTCTTTATGAGTGTCTATAACTATGCTTATAATGCATTATTACTACATTATGAGCAGTGGCGGGCCGTGCTTTTTACACCTAGGCCTTCACTATCTTCCCAAAATGAAAACGCATTATAATAACCTCACAATGACATTCTAGGGCTATAGGATATTGTCATTCATAGTGAAGATAAGTTTATTCCACTCGATAAAGGTTATTTAACACGAGGCTCAACACCTATGAGACTTACAATTCATACTTTGCAGTCATGTGATTACCATGGATACCTGGAGGGCAAGAAACACCGATAAAATGGTGACGAACAATGGCCAGCTAGGGGAATTGCGGCTTGGATTTCCAATAATACAATCAATCAACCAAATGATGAAAATAGTTAATATGAAAAGATTAACATACTCGTAACTGTCATTGTTTTGAAGCTTGCAAAGTCTCTACCAGACTTGGAGTTTCGATTTTTACATCTATCGAGAATCCTTCACCTTACTGTAATGTACACCGCACAAAAAATAAAAGCCTACACAAGTACGGATACTAGCTAACTTTTTTCAAGAGTCAATGGGTTAACAACGCTTTCGTAGCTGAAAGACAGGAATACCTTCATAATCAAAGCAAAGGTGTTACTAGTTAGCTAGCTTCCCATTAATGTTTGCTAATCTGTTCCGTCTTGTGATGAAGTCTTCATCTGAATACCTACACCCGCCTACGCTAAAATATCCCGTTTTACACCAACCACTATGAAATTCTCCCGGTTGTTGGATAGAATAAGCACACTGATTACATTTTACCGTAACGGTACATAAGTTACCATGAATTAATTGATGTATGTATTATTATTACTATATCTGGCATGTTGTTTTCACCCTAAAACACCAAATTTTGTATGGTAAAATTGGCGACGTCCCCTCGCTTAATAGGTTTCGATGCTAGGAGAATGATGTTCTTGCCCGCCAGCCAGTAGTTGTGACGTCACGTGCAAAGTATGAATACACTAATTGACCCAATACGACTGAAACCATAAGAATGTAACACTACCCAGCTAGCCAGAAGTGTCGGCCCAGATCCGGCCCACATCTGCCCAGATCTGGGCCGGATCTGGGCTGACACTTTTGGCTAGCAGGGTACGCATTATTAAACGCACATCCAGGTTTACCACACACACTCAAAGGCACAGCCCACTAAGACCCCTGAATCTGAACCACAGACCTTATATATACGATCTGCACATGCTTCACACCAGTAGTGATCTAAAACAAGCAGTAATAATTAACAAGTATTAACAGGCCTGACGCCAGGATGAAGTGTCTGTTTCTCCCCCTGCATGAATACAAATACAGTAGATGCATTAAGCCCCGTTAAGAACCTTTAAGGCTAGGGATGGGCCGATAAATGAAGTACAGAATATTTCATTTTGGGTACTTGCTGATACGAGTACCGATAGGAGTACTTTTAAGAGCTATGCCAAATGTTACATTTATCAAGCTAAAATCTGCTATTTCTTAGATCTTGATCAGCCAATTAAAATATAGAAAAGTAAATATTCCTACATATCCAGAAGAACATCATTTACATTGCAGGTCAAGAATGTGTAATATTTATTAGATGTCAATGGTTTACGTCTCCTTCCCTAATTAAGTGAGAGAAACACGTTTGTAAACGCAAACGCAATAGACGTTTGTGTTCGAATTTGCCCTAACTAAGCATTGCAGAAGTTTTGTGTAAGATGAGAATGTCTGTTTGAAGTGACTT
>JACXGM010001743.1:0-51799 GCA_016801145.1 Umbra pygmaea | reverse complement strand
CATCAGTAAGAAGAATGGAGGATGCTACATCAGTAAGAAGAATGGAGGATGCTACATCAGTAAGAAGAATGGAGGATGCTGCATCAGTAAGAAGAATGGAGGATGCTGCATCGTGCCTAAGAAGAGCTCTTAGCCGTGGAAAATTTGCCATAAACTATAACCCTGTGTCATGGCCATCAGCCAATCTGTGTTCAGGATTCAAACCACTCAGTTCATAAATGTGTATCTATATGTGCTTAGTTCCTAACAACAGCTCTTAATAATGGAAGAGAAGTAGAACCGGGGATGAATGTGCAACCACATAATTCCTTGGCTGCATATCATTTTGTGTTTAGAGAGTGGCTGACTAGAAGGTCGTGCCATACAGGGACTGAGAGATGTAACCTTCCACTTGGCACAAATTCTTTAAGCTTGTGAGCACTGAGAGGACCAAAGGAGAGTGACGGCATGGTGAATGCTTTGGAACCACTGTGATTTTGCGCCCCCAACATCCCTTAGTCTGTCTGCTCCTCCTCCTCAGTCCTCTCAATATGGTGCAGCAGATCAGTGCATTTAATTCACAATACAAAAACTCTAAATGTGCTAGAGAGGCTCTCCATAATTCATGAAAAAAAGGAGAAAAACACATGATAAATATATGGTCTGGAATCATGTCTGCGCTGAGCTTTCCATTGAATGTTAATGGGACGCGACAAAAGATAGGGGCAGACAATGAAAGCATTGATGGAAACTCACCATGAAATAGCAATAGCTCACAAATATGTATGTGAGTAACCTTGATCTAGTAACTAAATTCACGGGGAGGGAAACCATAAATTCTCTTTAAAGCTTTATTGAATTAATCATTGGTGATTCTGTTCAGGACCAGTTTCTTATCTTTATAATTACGCAATTAACAGCTCTAGGAGGCAGTTAGCATGGCACTGATCAGCTACAGAGGAGCCAGGGTAAATAATATACATGAATCACTGAAGCATTATGGGATTTTAAGGAATTGCTGTGCAGGGTAATCAAAGATTTAAATGTACTGACTGAATGCCAACTTTAGGCTTGGAGGAGCAAAACAGAGCATACGTGCATTCACTCACACACACACACAACCACTCACACACACACACACACACACACACACACACACACACACACACACACGCGCGCACACACACACACACACACACTGGGCGTAAATGTGGGAGTTGGCTGAAAATGACCGTAGGCGCTATCACACATGGAGAAAACTCACCTGTAAATCAAACCTTGACAAGATGGAATTTACTACAGATCTGTTTATCTTCCTGCGCTGTGTGGGAACGTAGAATAACATCATTGTAGAACATTGATAGAGTGTAGTGATTTTCCTTCATGATTCCTATAGAGTTAGAAACAAATGTACTCAATGTGATAAATGAGACAATCTGAACAAAAAGGTAAGAAAGAAACGCTATTTGATTAATAGTGGGTCAATATAAACCTACTAGTATATGGTGAAGAGAGATCCATTGATCTGTCAGACAGGTATATAATGGACAATATTTAACATAAGTAAATACTTATGATTCTTGAACTTTTCATCCTTTAGTTTTCATATGGAACTTCAACGTGACACTTTCGGTATTGCATTTAAAACATCCCTGATATTCTACTCTTCATGTAAATGAAATTCATTGGAACCTTTAGATATTTCCTGTCTAAAAACTTTAGCTAGAGTCTATGATATTTCAACAAGAGGCATTGTTGTATGATTGAAAAAAGACATCAATGAACACAAGGACATTTTTTGACAGCTAGACAATAATGAAAGGATATACAGTGCATTTTCATATAAATGTGTTCTTATCCTTTTAGCAAGAAGCTACAGTGTAATATTAATCAAAGGTATGTGTCACCATGTATGGACTTGTTACCGGTCCTCTAACTCTATTTACGTTATTTAACAGATCTGATCTTTCTCAAGTCTATAGAAGTAAAAGGGTTTACAGAATGGACATTTATAAGAGCACGCTGAAGGAATGCTCTATTGCGTCACTAACTAACCGGGTGTTTGTGTATGTGTGTAGGCATGTTTATGGGTGAGAGGGTGTGTGTGTGCGTGCGTGTGAACAATCCTCTGTGTGTGGGTTTGTGTGTGTAATACATACAGTTAGTTCCGGAAATAATTGGACACTGACACAAGTTCCGTTATTTAGACTGTATACCAAAATATATTCAACAAAATAACGAAAATGCAGTTAAAATGCACTCTAAAAAGGAAGAAATGACTCAAAATCTCTTTTCTGGACAGGTGTGGGTTAATTCTTTCATTATTTACTCATCAATTAAGCAGGTAAAAGGTCTAGAGTTGATTCCAGGTGTGGCATTCACATTTGGAAGCTGTTGCTGTGAACACATCAGCTCTCATTGTAAGTGAAACAGGCCATCCTAAGCCTGCAAATATAATAACACAAATCCATCAGAGAGACAGCAGGTAGATTAGGAGTGGCCAAATCAACAGTTTGATACATTCTGAGAAAACAAGAATGTGCTGGTTCTCAAAAAGGCCTAGATGTCCATGGAAGACAGCAGTGGTGGACAGAGGCGTCATGCCCATTGTGCCCCCTTAGAGATTTGAGCCAAGTGGACTTTCCTTTTAATATCTGTATTTGTAGGCATGTTTCCGTGTGTTGTGCGAACTATGTCCCCTTAAAAAAAAAGGTGCATGACACTTCTGGTGGTGGATGATCTTAGGATCCTTTCCATGGTAAAGAAAAAACCCTTCGCAACATCCAGCCGACTGAACACTCTCCTGGATGTAGGCATATCACTATCCAAATCTAACATAAAGAGGAGACTTTGCGAGAGCAAATACAGTGGGTTCACCACAAGGTGCAAACCGTTCATTAGCCTCAAGAATAGAAAGGCCAGACAACATCCACAAAAGACAGTTCCGGAACAGAAATATTTTCACAGATGAAACTAAGATCAACCGGTACTAGAATGATGGGAAGACAAAGGTATGGTGAAGGCTTAAAACAGCTCATGATCTGAAGCATAACACATCATCTGTAAAACACGGCGGAGGCAGTGTGATGGCATGGGCATGCATGGCTTCCAATGGCTCTGGGTCACTAGTGTTTATTCATGATGTGACAGAAGACAGAAGCAGCAATTTACTGTAGAGTAAAAGTAGCATTTGTGTGAAGAGTAATTTAAATAAAGTGTGAATTGAATAGAGTCAATAACCAATCAAGCATGAATTTCAATTGATGAAGACAAAACTTAAGACAGAAAGACCCATGAACAAACATCAACTGAAGATAGCTGCCCGACAAGGCCCGACAAATCATCACAAAGGAGGAAACCCAGTGTTTGGTGATGTCCATGCATTACAGACTTCAAGCAATCATTGCCTGCAAAGAGTCTCAACAAAGTATTGAAAAGGCAAATTGTATTTATGATTGTGTTAATTTGTCCAAATACATTTAAGCCCCTGACATATGTATGTAAATGGTTGCAATTCCTGAACGTTTCATATGATATTTTTGTTCAACCCATTGAATTAAAGCTAAGGGTCTGCACTTTAATTGCTTGTTGGTTATTTAATTTCAGTTCCATTGTGGTGGCGTACAAAGCCAAAATTGTGAAACTTGTGTCAGTGTCCAAATATTTCCGGACCTAACTGTATTATGTACATGCTTGTGTGTTTGAAGATCATAGTAATCTTTCGAAGGCTTTTGGTTTCTGGTGCTAAAATTAATAAGCATTTTCTTTGATCTGCTAAAGTTGTTTACACTGATGCTCTATTAGTCATATTATTTCCCATGGGAAGGGACTGCGTTGCTGATGACTTAAGCATCAATGTCATGCTGAACATATTTCAGTCAGAGACTCCTTCAATTGCAGTAATTTAGTTTGACCTTAAAATGGGGTGTGTTACAAAACAATGGAATCAGCGATTTCATCATCTTGAACTAATCGAAGTCAATTAAACATTTTCTAAATGTCTCTTTAAGCAGTATGACCCGGGCCTAAACCATTGGATTCTAGGACCAATCAGATGGAACCCATTCATTTCTGGAGCCAATCAGATGGCCATTCTGGCACACACACATTGTTCATTCTTATCGCTGTAGAAGTGCCTGACAGATTAAAAGGGGAAGTACCCATATCTCAAAGCCTACATACATCAAGTCATTGCTGTGTGACAGGGACCCATCCATAGTTGATGTGCTACATCGTGCTCTCGCATCTCTACTCTGCTGTTTACTGATTAATCTCTACAATCTACCCCTCTTTTCTGAGTGGTGACAAATAGTAAAAAGCCCTTTTGATTTCTGACTTGCAGTGTGTTAACTCCATTTAGAGTTTTCATATTCTAATGAGAAAAGGTAATATTCATAACTCTGAAAACTGTTTAACGGGTGAGATTACTAGGTCTTGAGTTCCACCAGCTACAACTGGTTACTGGGTAGCAGGCAGACACATATGAACCTTGTAAAAGCTCCTAGTCAAAAATGTTTTATATATATATCTTTACATAATTCTTGACACCTGGCCTCTAGGGGAAATTGTTTGTGCTACTGAAGGGCAGAAGTTTGCGGTTTTCTAGCTGCTGTTTTCTATCACGATGGGTACGAACACTCCCTCTACATGGAATCCGATTCACACAAGGTAACCACTTCACACAGACATTTGAGTAAAATAAATCTATTGATATTTTGTCCAATTTTTATTTAGCTACAAGCCTCTAAAAATACAGACGCCATTTGAAGGATTATCACACAAATAAAACAAACACAGCATAGCAACCCATTCTTTTTACAGTAATGAATATAACAATCATCGCAAAGTTGGAAACCAATGGTGGGAACAAGCTGCTGCTTTTATTAAGCTCAATAGAGAGCTGAAGGATAAAGCAAACCACATGAGGATCCCTGTGGCTAATATACCTTTTCAGTTCACTCAAAAGCACATTGTTAGATATTCACTTTGTAAATGTGTCCAGCTAAAAACATAAAAGGAATAAAGGACCAAAAGAAGCAAAGGCTGGTCTATTCTACTGGCCCTAGTGGGTGATGGTGACCTTGGTGTCTGGCAATATCCTACTGACCTGGCTTCACCTAATGATGTATGATCTAACATCGCACTGCACACACCACGTTTAGAAGATTGCCTAATGATAAAAAGATTGGGGGAAATAGATTACACTTAAATCCGAGCCCACACACGGCCGTAGCAGACAGTCGAGGGCGTCCGGGGCCTCACAGTCTCCCTTAAAGTCTCTGTGGTAATATCATAAAAGAGAGAAGAGGCAACTCACCAGGAATACAAATGTAGCTTTTAAGTCAGAAATGTGTGGCTTGAAATGTGGCACCATATTGAAGGGGGAAGATTTAGCTCTGTAGCAGATTAATCACTGTCATCATCTGGCCATTGTGGAGAAGCAACTTAGATGGTAAATACAGCCTTTGTCCATATATCATCTGTTGATACTATGGCATGCCAAAGGTGGGGGCGCTACATTTCGGGCTGAGCGAGACTTATGTTAAATAAATGGTCTTATTTGTCGTTGAGACAGTTTTATCGTAGCTAAACCACAAGCATTTAAAAGAGCATATCTGAATTACATTACCTGTGTTAAAGATTTTACCTTGTGGACTTAAAGCCATCCTTTATTTTGACTGTTAGACCTTGGAAAAACTAGCGATATAATTTCTATCAAGTAAGGACTACTGCATTATTCCAACCTCGTAAAACATGCACAAATAAAACAAATATATAGTATTTGTACATACATGTACAGTCATATGCAAAGGTTTAGGCACCCCTGATGATTTCCATGATTTTCATTTATAAATAATTGGGTTTGGATCAGCAAGTTCTTTTTGATCTATGAAATAACTGAAGGACACGGTAATATTTCCGTAGTGAAATGAGGTTCATTGGATTAACAGAAAATGTTCAATATGCATTAAAATGAAATTAGACAGGTGAATAACAGAAATATCACATTGATATTTAGTTGAGCCTCCTTTAGCAGAAACAGTCTCTAGACACTTCCTAAAGCCTGTAATGAGTATCTGGATTCTAGATGAAGGAATTTTGGACCATTCCTCCATGTAAAACATCTCCAGTTCAGGTAGGTTTGATGGTTGCGGAGCATGGACAGCCCGCTTCAAATCACCCCACAGATTTTCAATGATATTCAGGTCTGGGGACTGGGATGGCCATTCCAGAACAATGTACTTGTTCCTCTGCATAAATGCCAGAGTAGATTTTGAGCAGTGTTTTGGGTCGTTGTCTTGTTGAAATATCCAGCCCCGGTGTAACTTCAACATTACATTATTCACAAGTATCTGCTGATATTAAGTGGAATCCATGCAACCCTCAACTTTAACAAGACTCCCAGTACCAGCACTGGCCACACAGCCCCACAGCATGATGGAACCGCCACCAAATTTTACTGTGGGTAGCAAGTGTTTGTCTTGAAACACTGTGTTCTTTTGCCGCCATGCATAACACCCCTTGTTATGAACAAATAACTTCATCTTTGTTTCATCAGTCCACAGCACCTTCTTCCAAAATGAAGCTGGCTTGTCCAAATGTATTTTTGGATACCTCAAGCGACTCTGTTTGTGGCATGTGTCTACAAAAAGCTTCTTCCAAATCACTCTCCCATACAGCTTCTCCTTGTGCAAAGTGCGCTGAATTGTTGAACGATGCACAGTGACATCATCTGCAGCAAGATGATATTGTAGGTCTTTGGAGGTGGTCTGTGGGCTGTTTTTGACTGTTCTCACCATGCTATGCCTTTGCCTCTCTGATATTTTACTCGGCCTGCCACTTCTGGCCTTATCAAGAACTGTGCCTGTGGTCTACCATTTCCTTACTATGTTCCTCACAGTGGACACTGACAGCTTAAACCTCTGCGATAGCTTTTTGTAGCCTTCCCCTAAACCATCATGTTGAACAATCTTAGTTTTCAGGTCAATTCAGAGTTTTTTTGAAGTCCCCATGTAGCCACTCTTCAGAAGAAAGTGAAATAGAACAACAACTTGCAATTGGCCACCTTAAATACCTTTTCTCATAATTGGATGCACATGTCTATGAAGTTCAAGGATTAATGAGCTCACCAAACCAATTGTGTGCTCCAATTAATCAGTGCTAGGTAGTTACAGGTATTCAAATCAACTAAATGACAAGGGTGCCCAAATTAATGCAACTGTCTAATTTAGTTTAGATGCATATTGCACATTTTCTGTTAATCCAATTAACCTCAATTTACTACAAAAATATTACTGTGTCCTTCAGTTATTTGAAAGATCAAAATGAAATTGCTGATCCAAACACCCAATTAATTATGAATGAAAATCATGGAAATTGTCAGGGGTGCCTAAATGTTTGCATACCACTGTATATACAGTATATACACCGATCAGCCATAATATTATGACCACTGACAGGTGAAGTGAATAACAGATAATCTCATATTCTTGGCACCTGTCAGTGGGTGGGATACATTAGGCAGCAAGTGAACATTTTGTCCTCAAAGTTGATAAGTTATAAGCATGAAAAATTGGCAAATGTAAGGATTTGAGCGACTTTGACAAGGGACAAATTGTATTGGCTAGACAACTGGGCCAGGACATCTCCAAAACTACAGTCTGTTTGGGGTGTCTCCGGTCTGCAGTGGAACAGGACCAATCAAAAGTGCTCCAAGGAAGGAGAAGCGGTGAACTGGCGACAGGGTCATGGGTGGCAAACGGCTCATTGATGCAATTGGGGAGCGATGGCTGGCCCGTGTGGTCCAATCCAACAGACGAGCTACCGTAGCTCAAATTTAAGAAAACATTAATGCTGGTTCTGACAGCAAGGTGTCAGAACACACTGTGCATCAGAGTTTGTTGCGTATGGGGCTGCGGAGCTGCAGACCAGTCAAGGTGCCCATGCTGACCCCTGTCCATTACTGAAAGCACCTAAAATGGGCATGTGAGCATCAGAACTAGACCACAGAGCAATGGAAGAAGGTGCCCTGGGCTGATGATTATTTATTGCTTACCTGGGGAACACATGCAACCAGGAATCACTATGGGAAGAAGGCAAGCCGGCAGAGGCAGTGGGATGGGCAATATTCTGCTGGGAAACCTTGGGTCCTGCCATTCATGTGAATGTTGACGCGTACCACCTACCCAAGCATTGTTGCTGACCATGTACACCCTTTCATGGACACAGTATTTGCGGATTGCATTGGCCTCTTTCATCTGGATAATATGCGCCCTGACACAAAGCAAAAATTGGTTCAGAAATGATTTAAGGAACACAACAATGAGTTCAAGGTGTTGACTTGGCCACCTAACAAGTCCGATTTATGGAAGCCCCACCTCGTAACTTAAAGGACTTGAAGGATCTGCTGCTAACGACTTGGTGCTAGATACCACAGCACACATTCAGAGGTCTATTGGAGTCCATGCCTTGACCATTATATATGTATATATGTATATATATATACTGTATACATATAGGATATAATTCTTCAAATTAAAATTGAATTTATATTAAGTGTATTCATTTTTAATTAAATACACTAGTCAATGAAGGGCCAATGAGATTGAATAAATGTTTTAGTATCTCTTTATTCATGTTTACATTGCACCGAGTGGATGCTTGCTAGACTCCCTGGCTCAGTGGAACTGCATTGCTATAGGAAACATGTTTCAAATGAATGGACTAAATTGAGTCATGTGAGTGTTGACTTGCATCAGTCAATGCCTTATGCATACAGTATACGGTATGTCATCCCCATATTCATTTCATGATTGACATTCAGATGACAGCTGAGGCTAATGGAAAATATACATAGTGCAGGAATCAACTAAATTATATAGTTACAACACTGTATTCAGAGCTCTCCCAGGGGGGTCTTTGTAAGTGAAGGCAGGTCCAGAACAGGTTACTGGTAAAGTCTCTGGTGTGCTTTCTTATCTGTGAAAGAGACAGAGCTCTTTCAGTTAGCTTAATTTGTCTGGAGGAGTTGGAGGTTGCTGAAATGATTGATTGTTCATTAGTTGCATAAGTACAGAGAATCAAAAGCAGTGAACTTCAAGATTCTGATTATCAAACTCTAAAATGCTAAATATTCTCCTTTCTTCCATTCCGCGATCTCAGAGGATGGAACTCCCATGAAGAGTGATGTCATGCAGACAGCCAGCCCACATATTGACCTAACATTTCCTGGTGAAATGAAACCCATGTGGAGCTGGCTGACTGATAATTGAAAGCGTAGGCTTTCAAATAGCTGATTCTGCACAACTAAACTCTGCCAGTATTCTGTAGCAGTATAGACAGCCCCATGAACTTGATTTCTATCTATACCATACTTGACTTAATTGCAAAGATCTGCCTTACATCACAGTCATGACCTGAAACAATTTAAATATGATAAACACCTACTGTCCTTGGAGACCTACAGTTGTGAATAGTAAAATCATTGTATTAGATTGGTAGACTCTAAGCATCGGCGGTAAATTAACCAGAACGTTGTGGCACCTTCTATACAAAGTTAACAAAAATTGTAACATTTCTAAGAATAGTTAAGGCAACTCTTTCATGAAGCTTGGAAAAATATAAGACAGGAAAAATAAACTTAATTGTGTGTATAACTATAATGGCAGAGCAAGCAGCCAATGGAGAATTTGTTAAAAACATGGATGATGTCAAAACTATTAAAAAAGGCAAAGTTTAAATGTGAGCAGCCAGTATCCAATATTTTGTAAGTCCACTGGTTCATTATAAATTAACAACTTTTACTTTGAAGGTCTACAATTCCGACCACTGCCCCTTACACAAGGTTAAAGAAACAGTGGTCATTTCTCAGTGGCCAGCCACATCTGACCAGTGAAATTGACCAACATCTGGACAATAACCTTGAACCACTGAAAGGGTTTAAGTGGAATTTCTTCACATTGAAATAGAGTGCAACACAGTGTGTCTGATTTAGAAGACTTGCTGTACTTCAGACTCATCAGCCAACACGAATGATGGGGGACTGTAGAAGGGGGGGTGATATTGGGTTGCAGTCATGACTCGTGGGCAATCTATAGTTGCCTACATACAATCTGTCTAGCTTTCTATAGGCTGGTCAAACGAAACAAAAGGTATGAGGAATGGATGTTGAACAATAAGAGATGGCTGGCATGGCACTCTCTTCCTCCATCCGTGCGGTGAAAACTCTCAGGGGGGAAGAGAGACCTTAGGACATAATTCACCCCTGTGACCCCTGACCTGCAAGCCCCTGCCTGGCCACACAAACCTTTATGAGGAGAAGAAGGATGACTTCTAATGCATGACTTTAGTCACTTGATTTATTGACAGATACTTCAGATGATTGGTATTTTTTACTTTTCTCTTTTTTACTCCCCCATATTATTTACTTTCTGTTTCTGATTTTCATCTTTTCATTAATTAATATCTAGCCGGAGTGTAGATCCCTCATACTAAGCTCTCTGGCAGAGAGCTACAGATTGAAAGATAATCTTGACCGAGGCTCTTGCTGTACTATTAGTGGAAGATGGTAATAACTCACTTTTTTAATATCCATGTGTCACTTTGTGAGCTTAATGGTACTTTGAACCTAGCTGACTGGCTGTCCTGGGGGCTATATAGTATAAGTTCGCCTTTAGCTGTCTACAGCATGTTTTTCTTTGGTAAACAGCGAGAATTGGTAACAAACAAAACGTACTGTTGATTTATTATTTCTTTCCAGAAAATATTCAAATTTCAATTTAAACTCGACTACCGTTAAGTTAGTTTCCTTTAGAAAAGATGCTACTAGGTATTGTCAAAATAAAATGAAACATTCAGTATGACTATTTGTCAATGTAAGGAAAGTGTAAAATTTGGTATGAAATGAAGACTTTTTTACTTACTGTAGTTGTGGTCAATTTGAAGACAACAAATTACTTCATACCATTATCATAAATATGTTCCAACAGTCCAAAAATTATTGTCTTTTAAACATTGGTCTGTGCCACATTATAGGTCCCTACCAGTGGTCTATAGCACACTACACATACT
Source organism: Umbra pygmaea (assembly GCA_016801145.1). Lineage (NCBI taxonomy): Eukaryota > Metazoa > Chordata > Actinopteri > Esociformes > Umbridae > Umbra > Umbra pygmaea. The sequence goes on along the minus strand of JACXGM010001743.1, from coordinate 40,750 downwards.
GTAGAACACATTAAGATTCACATATACACAAAGGTGTAAAATGTTAGGATAATGACAGACGAGAGAGCGGCAATCTAGGCCAAAGTATTACACAATAGTTTGACAGGTTAGAACTGCACAAGATCCCCGCAGATAAGTGGCCTAGAAACATCAGGCTACACTTTATTAGAGGTCTCTCCATTGGTCTTCTTTCATGCATTTCATTTTTATCCCCTTTTGTTTTACCTATTGTTTCTCTCTCTTATGACTGACACAATTACCTTTTACTCCCATCTAGAGCAAGCATAGTTCCGTTATATTGCTACTCTACTCAATTTATATCTCTGAATTTTACAATTTTTCTAGACTTTGGACTTTTGTCTTCAAAACTGAAAAAAAGGAATTAGCATTAAAAATATTAATCTAAAAGAGCTAATATTCCAATGAAAAACAGGGCTAATTGAAAACATCTCTCAGGTTGCTATTACTATTCCCCGGGAAATAAGAATACTGTGGCGTTGTTTGGACAGCAGTGCACCATGGGTGGGATTGGCTATTCAAACCACATTTGAAGGGTTTTTGTATCCCCAGTCCCAACACATTTATTGTGACCCCTGTAACCTCATCCAATATTAATATGCCATAGGCAAGTAAACAGTCGAAGGATGAATGAATGTTAGATTTTATAAAATAATAGAATGAAACAAATCTGTCCCAACAGTTTTGTGCAAAACAAAAGATTATCGGTTATCCTCAGATTATTAAGTCTACATCCCCCATAAGCCAATTGTTGATGTGTAAAATATCATCTTAAATTTGGTAAACCCCCAAAAATATCAGAGAAACAGACACAGAGCGAGACAAAGACAATAGTAAGAAGAATAGGAATAATATTTCAACCTTTATTATTAGTATTGATATTGTGCCTTATTGCCATTGTTCTGGACTCTGTCCATTTTATTTACACTTGGACAATGGTTGCAACCTAACTTTCTATATAAATAAAGTTTGATGAATTTAAATTAATGAAAGTGTAAGAATGGAAGAGATGTGAGCTGATCTTAATTCTGCCTGTTACAATAGTGCTTGTCTTCAACAATATCCAAATGATCAAATACATTGTATGCAGTTGGTCTTTCAAGTGATGAATTTTTTAAGAATAATTTAATTCAATGGAAAGCCAGAAAGAGAGCAACAAAACGAGAGACAGTAAGATTTAAGCAAAATAATAGCAGAATAAAAGGAAACTGAATAATTAACTCAGTCCAGCCATTCTGTGCCAGATGTCATGTGGGTCATGTGCCTGATAAATGCTGTCAAGTCAGTCCGTGACGCATCGTAGGTGAGCAGCAGCGTTTAATGATCCTAGATGCAGCCTGATGCAGGGCTGAATGTGTGTAATGTCACGCCCTTATCCCCCTCATACATAGGAGTGCTAACACATGTCAAGTCCCCCCACAATCAGAAGACAGGAGATCAGTCAGCGAGAAGAAAGGTCAGGGGAATGAGCAGACAACCACAGACCTCAGAGTGCTAGCTAGAGAACGGGAAAACTTTATTTTGTTTACTTTGTTCTCTGTTCTTCTGGTTTTGGCTATTCACTCAGATATGGAAACAAGGCTTTTGGAATATTAATGACAAATAGTTGATTGTTCTAGCCAAGAATTAGAGGTCAGAAACAGTGAATGGAACTTGGTTATTGTCTGAAAGGAACACTCTTAAATAATGATTTCAGGGTGTCTACGGGTCTGGGTTAAGGCAATAACCCAGTTGCATTCATTGTTTCTAACTTGATAGACACTAAAAACACCTTCTCAATAGGTTTTGTAATATCAAATCCATCCACCGTTTGTATCTGCATTTGAATCTGGTGATGTTTTTTTAGGGGAGATGTTGAGTTGACTTCCTTGTCTTTACTTGTCCCACCCCTGAATCGAGTAAACTGGAGAATAAAACAACCATAGTGAGTTCCAGAATACTATGGATTACATTCTTCCATTAAATATGTAGCTAAATAAATGAGTATGTGAGGGATTTTTTTCTTCTGAAATAGCTAGCTCACATGACCCAAAGAGCTGGACGATTTCAACTTTGATCAAGTGTTATTGAATAGTAATATCCAACCATACTTGTTTGAGATGGAATACAGTGAGGAAGAAATACGGGAAAGGAAAGAACTTTATCGTGTGAATCAAGCCGCTGCTTTGGAAGTGGCCACCGAAGCTATTGAGCGTGCACTGGTGGTGTATGTGGAAACTGCCCAGCAATGGCAACAGAGACAGAAAGTATTTGTTTTAAATAGTGGGACAGGGCTCAATTTTAGCTTCTAACCATCTCCAGCCAAGAAAATGATTATTATGTTTGTTAGATCATCTGAGTTTCACATGGACCGATGTGTATGGAAAACTTCAGTATCCCCAAAAATTTACTGGATATACCAATTGCGTCCAGAGGGTCTAGCACTAGCAAAAGTAAGAAGCTGGTTAGCATCATATAGCCTGTATTGTTTGTGTATATACTTTGATGTACAGGACATCAAATAAAAAATAATGGTGGACAGAATATTGCTCAGTCTGTATGAACTGGAGCTGGAACAGCTGTCAATCAACTTTGGAGGATATACTGACAGATTTTATCGGTCAAGGTATGGTACATAGCTAACAAGCTAGCTCAAGATGAAACCACTCCCACCTGAGAGTAGCCCTTCAGCTGTATTTGTCACATATGTTGATGGGGTGCTAACTATCTAGCTGGCTAGCTAGCAGGTATCGTTTTTGTTCGTGCATATTTTGTGATAATTGAGACAGTCACAAAAAACACCTTTTCAGCGCTTTCAGTAATTCCCAGCTCGGCCACTGTAAGTTTTCCAAAAGCCTTTTTGAAAATACATCTAGATTCAGGGGGTTGGACTTGTTGACTTCCTGATAATTATGTGTCTCATTTTATTCTCCTATCAACTCGATTCAAAGATCAAATTGCTTCAAAACTAACATTTAGTATTTTCAAAATTTTGCTGTGTCTTGAGACAAATGTTGAGACAAAATGGTTGAAGCACCAAACATCAATACATTGTTTAGACCCACTAGAGACTCTGGAAAACATGTATGCTAATAAATGTGAAAAGCAAAAAACGGCTTTCATTTAGAATTGCAGGCCAATATCACTGTATATTTTTATACATTGACTTCTGTGTATAAGAGTTGAGGCAGAGCGTATATAGATCCTATACAACATACTAAATGGTTAAATGTACAAAAAAGAAGTACATATCACAATTATCCAGGAAAAGAATGGCAATACTGCATAGAGCTATCCAGGTGCCATTTGAGGTTAAACCTAACAAGAACCGAGCTCTGCTGGCACTTCGTGATGTCAAATTTAACAAGACAGAAGCAACTACACATTCTCAAATTGATGTTGACATCTTCATTAAAACATCAAATAGTTTATTTTAAAGACCGGAGAGGGAAGCACTATGGTACATCTGAAAGGACTTCGCTCCAAATTCAGTTGAGCCTTGCATACGTACTGTACCAGGACAAGCTGTGCTGGCTTGGCAGAATCCAGTGAGCCAGGGGGGACAGTGAGCAGTAAAAGGAGTCCTTCCTGAAGGCTCGCAGCATGTTAGTGGGCAACACCACAGAGATCAGAGGGAGAGAGAAGTCAGTGTGTTGGCCCAAAGCCTCTTCTCTCTCCAGGGAAACCAAAAAAGTAGAGAGCTTTAATCACCACGTAGGCATGCAAAGTGATAGTGAACTCCACAAGCCTTTGGTCTCTTGTGCTCTGTCTGTCTCTCTATCTCTCCCTTGTTCTGTTTATCTTTTCTCACTACATGTCATGTCATTGGGTGTAGAGTTTTTATACAGTACATCTACACAGAAAGTTTCCTGTCATGGCAGTATTGTTCTTGTTATAGTAGCAGGAAAGAAAAAGCATGGAAACTAGTTTGTAGTTTGTTATTGTACAACAGAGCTCTTTCCAGTGTTCAATAGCAGCTGTAATTGAAGATCTGACAGACAAGTCCCCAATCACCAGGCTTCCAGGAGAGGATGCCATAAAAGCAGCTAACGCTTGCAGCAGTAGGTCGTTACCGCATGGAAAACATATGGCATCGGGTATCTTCAGACGTGCACATGTTATTGCTTGGAAATGAATGTCTGTGAACAGACCTACCCTCATCATAAGGTATTCAGAATGTGTAACACTGTGAGGCCCTGTCATTTAGTGCTGACTTAGGTTGGAAAATGTTGCCTATGGATTGGAAATTGTGCTATTAGAATCGAGTACAAAGCTAAAACCTCTCTGTGTTCTGTTTTTGTCAAATACATCACAATATCACAAATCATATTCGGGCATGGAATGTTGTTGGCATTTGTCGTATTTCACAGTCAACTGTTTGGTATTTGAATAATTCTGAGGAGTATTCTATTTATTTAAGCATGTACAGTATTTAGGTTGGAGAAACCTAAAGGGTTTTTCCTGGTATGCCTCATGGAATTGGCTTACTTTGCTTTTCAGTATACTCTATTATATTTATACACACACAGTACATTTTTATTGTTAATGCTAGCAGTAAGAAAATATTTACATTCCATTTGTAACAGCCCATAACAAACAGTAGTGGAAGTGTTTCCAAGTGCATGGTTACTCAGTATTTGGGGCTATCTTTGTTGCTTGGCAGGCATCAACATTAAATGACATTTGAGACAGTGCTTGACGTTTTGAAACTCATTTCCTGTTAGAAAGGAAGAAGAGAAGTAGAAGAGAAATATATTATGGTAGTTGCCATGGTGATTCAATTTAACAAGTCCCCCTTCCCCCAACTCAACTCCCTTTCCATCACCCTCTCTAATGACCGACCTCCCTCATTTCCTTTTTAGAACAAATAGCAAATATTTCAGAAGGAATTCCCTGTATGTGGAAGTTAAGTCAAGTGAAGCTTCACTCGGCCTACAGGGGATGAATGGAAAGACAGGATCTCCAGGATTCAGCTTTAGAGACATCTATTTAAAGATGTTAGGTCCGGTATTAGAATGGCTGCCATATTAGCACCTTTATTGTGGTTTTTGAACACTGTCAGAAAAAGAAAGCACAGTAGAGAAACATAAATGAGAACTTAGCAGAGTTCTGTAAGGGACTTAAACTTCCCTTTACAAAAATATAAAATTTCTGTGACAATTACTACATTCACAACTGGTGCCTTAGCTGTTTCCCTATTATCAGGTACGCTAGCTAATTTTAGTTACTTTCATCGCAGTATTGCTGAGATCAGCATGCAAGAGAGAAAGACACTGTGCCAGGTGTTGTGAATGCTATCATTCCCCCATTGAGAAGACTTGTATGTATCACAGCTACATCCATAACACCAACAATAGGGATCATTTTTCATGTTGGCTGCTATCATACTCAAAATAAGCTTGTTTTAAAATGAAAAAAAGTTTGCGAAATTAGCTAACCAAGAAGACATGATTCAGTAGCCCCGCAAATACAGCACTGGTGTGCATCTCAAGAGAAGTACTGTTAGCTAATTGACATGTCAATATGATTCAATTTTTTTAAATAGTTACTCCCTCGCTCATTGAAATGTTCTATCAAGAACAGCAACATTTGGTAATGGAGGATGGTAGTTCCTTATTATGTAACTAAGTCAGAGAAAACTCACATCAGAGTATTAAAATAGTGACAGATCCTAATATAAATGTTACTGTTCGATTATTGACAAAGCAAAAAAGAATAAATAAAACAGTGCCATTATGTGGTTTATGAAAAAAAACATTGACTAAATGCAGTCTGACATTTTGATTACATTGCCATGTAGCTTTCCCGCTAAAATGTGTAATGCTATCCGAGAGACTGTCTGATTCCTCACGTTTTCTCTCCTAATATTTTTCTTCTTCCTTTTCCGCTACTCTGTCTAAAATCTGTCTTATACACAGTGGCCACCTGCCATGTTGGAAATGTGCCCTTTGAAACAGAGGCACAGCGACACAGCGAGAGACAGGGAGAGAGAGAGACACGAGAACTAGAAAAAGTGAGAGAGAGCTAGAGAGAGAAATAGAGAGGAACTGGGAAGTAATCATCTCTACATATTTCACGTGTATGAGAAAAGCTATGTGTGTCCCAGCTAAAACCTGCTATGAAAAATAATAGAAAATCATCACAAACAGGGTTCTACATTCACATTAAATGTGCAGCATATTTGACTCCTCCAACACAAAGTCAAATACAGTAAGCATAAAAGCTAGAATTCAACATCCATGATTGCTTATTGACTTCACCATACTGGGGTTTTCCAAATCAGTGACTGTGAAATATAATTATAGTCTTGCCCCATATGTCCCAGTATTTAGCCTGGAATTATTGGTTTGATTGAGGCTTGATGGGGAAAGCCCTTCTACTTCTCGGAAGAAAACCCACGTGACAACGGATTAGAAGTTGAAAGGGGATCCCTTTTCTCTCGTTTCTTTTCTTGTCTTGTTTAGTCAGCCATGACAGCTATCTCCATGGTGATCTGTGTTTATATGACGAATTGGCCAAGTGGCCAGCAACAGTTGAATGACAGACTCATTTAGTAATACCTATTTATATACTCCAACGGCACAGCGTTTGAGTGTATAAACAGTACAGTGGCAGTGGAAAAAATGGTCTAACCACTATCCGTCCTGTCTGCTATGATTAGTAGAACCACTGGTCAGCAGTTTAGTGCTGAATTACGAAGCAGAGATATACCTTCAGATATCACCATGGCAACAAGGTTGAAACAAATAATTGTCTGTTACTAAACACACATCATTGTGTAATATTTTCAGTATTTATTTTACTCAAATTCATTATGTTGTTAATGTTTTATCTGTTTAAGTTATTATGAATTATGAAAATAAATAAATTTATAGTGCTCAAATTGCAGAGACCTCCCCTGTTGTAAGTCTTTATTTGAAATTATAATGTACCATATCTGTCATTACAAACACAGTTCTCTATATAGAATCCTGGAATAAGGTCATATAGATGCAAATGATAGAAAAGTGGTAAAGCTTTATACAGATTCTGTGCTAATGAAGGTCTCTCAGAGCCTTTGGAGAAGCTATCACATGGTAGGTATCTGAAGCACTGAATGTTCAATTTCACCCAACCAATGAACTATTAATGCACTCTAAGATAATTTTTTTCATGATACTGTAAGTCTCAAAATACAATTTTAGCACGAAAAAGTGGGAAATCCCATATATCCTGTTTTAATAAGAGGAACATTGTGCTCACCAAATGAAAATTGTACTCACGATTGTTTGCATGTGTATGGGCTAACTGTTCTCATGGCAATACTTGGGTAACCATACGTAATGGAAATGTTGCTGCATTACGTAGACAGACTTGAATTTTCGTACGTATTAAATGGCCGTTCTACTGTAACATTTCCAAGAATAGACCAATTGGTTACAATATAAAATGTTTTGGGGAACGTTTAGTTCAGGCATAACATGCTAGGTGATTGAGGTTGTGGTTAGGGTAAGGTAAGGTTAGGGTTAGGTTAAGGTAAACGTAGGAAACATACACATGTACAAATTTGTTGTTTGGTACGATTTTTTACATATCGCCATTGGGAACATCCTGGTTTATGTGTGTGTTATTATGTATTTTTATGAGAAAGAGAACAAGAGTCACATATTGAGAAAAAAAGAGGGAGAGTGGAAAGAAAGTAAGAAAGTAAGAAAGAAAATAAGAATGTCACAAAACAGAGAGAGTACAGAGAGTTCCATCCAGGCTGCTACATTATAACCCTGTATTCTCTCTCTCTTTCTCTTCCTGTTTGGGTGCGTTTGGTAGAGTGGTATCTCCAGGCCCGTTTCTGTCTGTGTGACTGTCTGTCTGTGTGACTGCCTGTCTGTGTGACTGTCTGTCTGTGTGACTGTCTGTCTGTGAGAATGCCTGTCTGTGAGACTGTCTGGTTGTGTGACTGTAAGACTGCCTGTCTGTGTGACTGTCTGTCTGTGAGAATGCCTGTCTGTGCGACTGCCTGGTAGTGTGACTGTCTGTCTGTGTGACTGCCTGTCTGTGAGAATGCCTGTCTGTGGGACTGTCTGGTTGTGTGACTGTAAGACTGCCTGTATGTGTGACTGCCTGTCTGTGTGACTGCCTGTCTGTGTTACTGTCTGTCTCTGTGACTGTCTGTCTGTGAGACTGCCTGTCTCTGTGCCTGTCTGTCTGTGTGCCTGCCTGTCTCTGTGATTGCCTGTCTGTGGGACTGCCTTTCTGTTTCACTGCCAGTGTGTGTGACTCCCTGGGGCGCAGATGGCTCAGTGGGTAGGGAGTCAGACTTGTAGTCAGAAGGTTGCCAGTTCGATTCCCGACTGAGCCAAATGTCGTTGTGTCCTTGTGCAAGACACTTTACCCTAATTGCTCCCAGGTCATTGCTGTAAATAAGAAATTGTTTTTAGTCAACTTACCTGGTTAAATAAAGGTTAAATAAAAAAATAAAAACCTGTATGTTTCACTGTCTGTCTGTGTGACTGTCTGTATGTGTGATTGGGGCTGATCAGAGAGTCAGGAGACATGCAGGGCTCACCGTCCCTCACACCAACTTGTCAGGTCCACTGTTACCACACGTCACTTCCAGAGCAGCCTCTCTTCCCTGATACAGAGAGACACAACAGAAATGGAAGAAATATAATAAGGAAGAGATAAAGAGAAATGAGTCAACATGGTCAAATACAGCCCCTGTCAAGTCAACAAACAAAGATTTTTACCATCGTTACAAGTGTGTACGTATGAAACTGTCAGAGTGATGCTACTGTAGAATTAAAATTACATTTCCATGACTTCCTATCCTGTTTAAAAAGTAATGAGACTGAATAAAAAAGCACTCAAGGTAATAGCCTTGAAATATCGTACCCCAGCAATATTCTACCCTTCCAGGAAGAGCAGGACATGTTTTAAATGTTGGCAATATAACCAGCCTGCCCATAACATAATGCTCATGTCCATCTGATAAGTTAATTGTTGCCTACATTAGTAGCAAGCTTTCAAAAAGAATAGCCAGTTCTTTGGATGATGTGAAAGCTTGGAACTTAAACAAGTTTACTCTAGAAGTGGTGAAAATGAAACTTTGGTTATACAGACATGAAATTAAGGACGTACAACATGCTGTTGCGCACACACAGACACACAGACACATAGACACATACACGTCTGCAGGGCTATTTCACTGTGGTTAGCTACGTGGTGTTGTTAGTCATCCGCATCTCCCCAAAAGAACAGTACGTCCTGTTTGCATCTACTAAAAAGGGGGCTTGTGTGCCCATTGAAGGATATGCCACCACCCTTAGTACACAACGACCACACTTTACAGAATTCCCACTCCCCACAAGGTCACAACAACCTCAGAGAAGCAATTTATGAATGCAAGAGTTCTGTTGCCATGTCTACTAACACACAACACTAAATTACTGCCCCATATGCACAGTATAGAGGAGGCTGAACACACAGCACTATAGTAAGATAGATTAGTACTGGTGCTTAGTCTACTCTGTGTACATTGGGTTGTTGTATATGACACACAATTCAATACTACTTGTTGTGAAGCCTTCAATGGCATATTATATATATATTATAGCTCTACTATTCTGTCTCACTTCCATGTTTCTCTCCATTGAGTCATACCAGTGGGACTACGGTAATAGGACATTGTCATGCATGGTTTAGCTTTAAGCATTACATTTGTCTCCCTCTTGTAATATTGAGTGGTGGCATATCAGCCAGCTATTCCCTTGGCTAACTGGCTCAGAGGGTTAGCATTTTACTGGCAGCGTACAGCTCAGAACTGGGTTTAAACGCATTTGAATGTCCTTCACTTCTAATTACATTAGGTGCATTTAACTTCGGCAACTGGCACGGTTTGATGTCAGCAATTGTAAACAGGGATTTTGCTAGTTATTCACTTTTAAACAACCTTAATTAAAAAAAATATATATTGTATCGCAGTTTAAAAAGTTTGTTCCCTCTGTTGTTTTTAGTTGGGTTGGAGCAAATGAGGGCATTTGAGGTGAAATAGTAAAAACAAAATCAAAGGGGTTTTAAAATAAAGTTCACTCATTTCAGACCATTGTGTGTCGCTGCATGATATTACATTACATACATCCAACCCTGAACAGTCCATGGAGGATTAGATTTAAAGGGACTAAGCAATGACTTTGAGGGTAGTTGCAGTCCATATTCCATCCATGGGTTATGATGATCGGTGTTCAACCCGTCATACAGCCCAGAGAGGCCTGCCTCTGGTATTTACTCATGCTTTTCCTGGGGTCAGGGTTTCGCTCCACCGCTCGGCCACGCTGATGGGAATGTGTCATTTTCCACTGTTTTCATTGGCCGAAAAAGGCATGGGAAAAGGGCCACGTGTCCTCAGAGGGTTCCTCCATCCAGTCGGGTTGGCCAATCACTTTAGAGAGCCATTGAGATGCCTGCATTCTACCACTACTACTCATAAAAACACACGGAAATAAAAGTGGACACATGAGACGGGATTTGACCTTTAAAGACTTGTTCATGGGAATACATTTTACACAAAGTGACTATTGGCTTGGTGAGTAAGGACACATGGAGGATGTTGACCCTGATTCCAGTGCTTAATGTTCAGTTAACAGCATAGTTCACAACATGCAAATCCCAGGACTGTACTCAAATGTCTAACAGATAATAAAGGGAAAAACATGAGCAGTATATTATCATTTCAGCACATTATTTTGGGACAATAAATTCAAAATCCTCTTGTAAATGATACAGTATTGCACCGCTGGCCCTGTTTGATTTAGAGCTTACATTATCATTAAACAGCTACAAGATCAAAATTACAAAGATCAAAGAAACTCCCCAAGTCATCTAGTGAATAAAAAATTACTCTGTGGAATTAATTTATTTTCTATTTTCACTTTGATATATGCAATTCTTTGTATTTGATATTAAGGAGTGATATTGTCTACAAATTCATAAATATTTTTTTATCTGAAGCCACATTAAATCAGATATTATGTTGACTGTTTGGTTAGATTCAAGCTGTGCTTTAAGCTTTCTCGTGTTGCTAAGTTACTTCTGACAATGTAGAGCATTTCAAAATGGTAGTATTTTATAAATTGAATTTTAACTTTTGTTTTTACTAATCAAATGAGTACAGCTATGTTAGGACTGCAGTAACCATAGGAACAGATGAAATGCCTTAACCTGTCAGATTACAAATTTCTAGTTCTTAGAATAATTATTTATTATTATTATTATCTCCTGAACATTAATTTTTTTACATGCTACATAATGACAATTGCTATGACTGAAGCCATGTGTGATTGGTGTGTTCACACTTGGGAAGCATTTGTATTCGCTCTGCCACTACAATTAACATTTACAATTGCTTGATCACCTATATACATGCGTATGTAAAAGTTTATGCACCCCTGACAATTTCCATAATTTTCATTTATAAATACTTGGGTGTTTGGACCAGTAATTTAATTTTGATCTATCAAATAACTGAAGGACACAGTAATATTTTGGTAGTGAAATGAGGTTCACTAGATTAACAGAAAAAGTGCAATATGCATCAAAATGAAATTAAATGGTGCATACATTTTGGAGAAGCTGTACGGGAGAGTGATATGGAAGAAGACTTTTCTGCACACATGCCACAGAGTCGCTTAAGTTATGCAAATGGAAATTTGGACAAGCCAGCTTCATTTTGGAAGAAGGTGCTGTGGAATGATGAAACAAAGATGGAGTTATTTGGTCATAACAAGGGGCGTTATGCATGATGACAAAAGAACAAGACAAACACTTGCTACCCACAGTAACATTTGGTAGAGGTTCCATCACGCTATCGGGCTATGTGGCCTTTGCCGATACTGGGAATCTTGTTAAAGTTGAGGGTCGCATGGATTCCACTCAATATCAGCAGATACTTGAGAATAATGTAGAGGAATCAGTTACAAAGTTGAAATTACGCCGGAGCTGGATATTTCAACAAGACAACGACCCAAAACACTGCTCAAAATCTACTCTGGCATTTATGCAGAATAACAAGTACAATGTTCTGGAATGGCCATCTCAGTCCCCAGAACTGAATATCATTGACAATTTGTGGGATAATTTGAAGCCGGCTGTCCATGCTCGGCAACCATCAAACCTAACTGAACTGGAGATGTTTTACAAGGAGGAATGGTCCAAAATACTTCATCCAGAATCCACACACTCATTACCGGCTTTAGGAAGAGTCTAGAGGCTGATATTTCTGCTGAAGGAGGCTAAACTAAATATTGATGTGATATTTCTATTGGGGTGCCCAAATTTATGCAAAATTATGTCTAATTTCATTTGATGCATATTGCAAATTTTCTATTCATCCAATAAACCTAATTTCACTACTGAAATATTTCTGTGTCCTTCAGTTATTTGATAGATCAAAATGCTGGTCCAAACACCCAAATATTTATAAATAAAAATCATGGAAATTGTTGGGGTGCCTGAATTTTGCACACGACTGAAGATACAGTATTTACTGTAAATGTTTATACAGTATATATAAATTTAACCAGGTCTTGAGTCTAAAAGTAGCCTAGTCTATAATGCTAGCCAACCTATTTTTTTTTACAATTTGGTTAGTTTGACTTCATTTTTGAATTGATAAAACGTTATCATGATTCATTGCATGACTTTGTTGTTCATATTTGGTCTGAAAAAAATATATTTTTAAATAAACAAGCAGTGAATTAGTAACAGGCAAATTTCAATAGCATTTTATTAATGACACAAAAGGGACTGGTTTGACCTGGTACAGTAACTCCAATTCTAACGTCAACTGTAAGTTTATCCATAAGTCCAAGACCTCAATTTATACCACAGTTTAACATATCAAACTACAAACATATCATTCGTCTTTGCAATTATATAGTATATCCAACGTTTTTTTCAATTTGAATATATCCCAACTCTGGGCCTCACATGGCCCCTGGTGATGGCAGCTCAAGCCCCGGCTTGACTGGCTGTCAGTGCCCTTCCTCTCTGTCTCTCTTTATATACCTGTATCCATAGCCTCTGCTTCTTACTGTCATGTCAGTAAAATTATAAAATTATTCTCCAAAAAGTTCATTCAACATTTTTCTATATGTAATTATAATGTGATATCCTAAATTTGTACACAATCGTTCTGATTGAGGATTGTTTGAGTCAAAACTCTTGGTTTTGTAACCTTTTCCTGCCTGATGAGCATCAACAACTCTTTTTCTGAGATCCTCAGAAATCTCCTTTGTTGGTGCCATTGGATACTTCCACAAAATAAATGTGTTGTGCTTCAATTTTGCATTGTTGCTTGCTTTATGTGGTTTTAGGCTGGGTGTCTGCAAAACCGAGATGGGAAGTAACGTAAGTAAGTACAAATACTTCGTTACTGTACTGAAGTAGATTTTTCAGATATTTTTTACTTTACTATTTAGTTTTGTGCCAACTTTTTACTTTTACTCCTTACATTTTTAACACAAATATTGGTACTTTCTAATCCTTACATTTTACAAAATTGTCTCGTTACTTTAGTTTCAAATAATTTCAGTGTAGTTACCGTTATTATTTCTCGCGTCATCAATACCGACCTTCAATTTAATTGGATGGGAATATTAGTTGCATTTGATGCACCACTACAAGACGACTCGACAAATTCGGCGGCATTCATTCGCGGCACATGATTGCAGCTTGATCGCTGTGATGTTAGCATAGTATTATGGACGGCGACATGATTGAAAATAAAGAAAATGGAGATCCCATAGATTCGGCAGACAAGCATCAAGACATTTCCATCTGAGAGAGATGTTTGACATAGTACGCTTTTCACTCACTCACTTTCCTACACACAGTTATGTTTTGACACGTTAAACATTACAAAAGGTGTGTATATTTGTCCTATACACAATTACATTATGACACGTTACACTATACAGAAGGTCTGTATACACTAGTTGCTCCCAAGTTCTTTAAGGGATTCAGGACAAATGTATGCATATCTACAGATTTGAGGGGTATGACATTCACAAGCCATTTTTCTTTTGCTGGATGTCTATTTGCATATCAATAAATATTTTTTATATGCAATGCACATTGAATTTGTAATTTCTCCAACTTTACATATAGGGCCGCCCGGTAAAAAAAATATGACTGTGCAAAAACAAAATTTGGGACCCCCTCAGGACTGGGCCTGGGACAACAATCCCAGTCCCCCCCCGTCAGCGTCCCTGCACACACACATACTTGTAGATTCCTTCAAATGTTAAGCGGAAGATTAAAAAATATAAACTTTATCTGTGAATTCTGAAAGAATCACAGTTTAATTATTTAATTAATATCTTGCTACTTAGTCAGAATCTTATTAACCTGGAGTCCCAGTCTCTGTCACAATAATCATATGTGATGTTTTAGACTTATTGGCAGATATCTATTTAAAATGTAGGCAATGGTACATAAAGAGCCTTTTTTACATGTCCACAGAAGTTTCTCAGCTTGCATTCTATTAACATTTGTGTGGTCCAGGTAGCTTGGCATAAAAAAATGGTTGTCATTCGCAAGGCTACTTTTAATTTTATACTTTAAGTAAATTGCCAAGCCTGTACTTTGTTACTTTTACTTGATTGAAGAAGTTAAATCGGTACTTCTACTTTTACCAGAGTCTTTTTTAACACAAGTATCTGTACTTCTACTTGAGTACGGGAAGTGAGTACTTTTGCCATCTCTGCTGTAAAAGCACTTTGTGACAATTGCTAATGTAAAAAGGGTTTAATAAAAAAATATTGATTGTGAAGATCAGAATTTAGTATATGCCTGTTCTTTAAATAAAATGGGGTGCCCAATTACACTTGATTTCCCTCCCATTTCCCTCCCATTGATTGAGAACACCTGACTAATTTCACCTTTAAATTAACTGCTTATCCTAGAGGTTCACATATTTCTGCCTCTCACAGATATGTAATATTGTATAACTGTCCTCGATAAATAAATGACCAAGTGTAATATTCTAGTCTTCTTTCAGACATCCACACATTTCCTTTAATAGGCCTAGAGTATGTATGTTTGTGCAGAGGTCAGGTTATTTCTGGTCACTTCTATGCTCAAGCAATAGGTTAGGGAGACATGGGAATTTAACAGTAGGAAAGTGGGGGAGGGACATTCTTTTTCCATTTTAGTCTTGGGAAGGTGATATCTTTCTTTTTTCCTGTGTAGCTTTGTGCCTTTTTATAATCAATGACATTTCAGTATCTGTCAGCCTTTTGAAATTACGTATTGTCTTGCTGAACATAACGTAAATCTCTATCATTTAAACAATGTAATTGTGAAGTGGAAGCTAAAATACAAGCTTGCTTGTTTAAAGCCACAATATCAGTAGGTTGTGATGGTGTAGCGGATGAAGCACTTGTCTACAATGGAGAAGATTCAGAGTTCAAAATACTCTTGTCTGCTAGTAGGCCTATACCATTTCGGTACAGTATTTCCCAATAACACTGTGGTTATTCATAGGTATA
This sequence comes from Umbra pygmaea, assembly GCA_016801145.1. Classification (NCBI taxonomy): domain Eukaryota; kingdom Metazoa; phylum Chordata; class Actinopteri; order Esociformes; family Umbridae; genus Umbra; species Umbra pygmaea. The sequence goes on along the minus strand of JACXGM010001743.1, from coordinate 25,229 downwards.
CCATTAAACAAATGTAACTGTCTTATTACAGAACAAAGCCAGGTATTCAAAAGAGTTATGCCACCATTTCTTACCAAATTTTATGTACTGTCCAGGTACATGTACTTGTATTGTCTTAATATGTTTTGGAATAACAGAGTGAATACTTTTAGCTGGGTGACAGCTAATATAACAACAGCAGGGTGGATCATTTTTATTGGGAGAATCAAACCAATAATGTTAAAACTTAAAGGAATGTTAACACTAGACCAGGGTCAACATTTTTCATATTTTTGAGGAGCTAGCTGCATACAGTATACCTCATGTCATAAAAAATGGCCAGTCCCTTATACAAATTAAATTAATGTGCATGAGTTACTGAAGAACAGAGTAAATTCTACAGATGTAGTTTATTTCCACAGGCACTTTTTATCATTGTGTATAAATATTTAATTTAAAGATGACATTATCAATGTATTAAGCTGTAAACTAAGTACTGGACATGCACAAAGTCCAGGCAAATGGAGAAAATGCATGTAAAAGGATAACATTCAGTGGGGCAGCCAAAGAGGCACTCTCACAAAAAACATTATTTTCATTATAAATCAGCTGTTTTTTTCCATAGTTACAGTGAAACAACCATTTTGGTCGTCATTTTCATAGTTTGTTGCAAATGTCATATGTTAGGTGTTGTTGGTACAAAATCAAGCTTTGCAGTGTTGATGTACTGTAAAATCACCTAAAACAGGTGATGGGTCCTGTATAAAGTAAACTTCCTTACTGATGGGTGGGGTTGTAGCTGCTCATAGGTTACTATAAAAAAGGTGGTGTCAGGAGTTGATTCATAATGTCACTGTGAATAATAATTGATGTGGTTGAACAAAGCTACTGAAATTGGTTGTGTTCCTTGTTGTGTATTTTAACAATATGGCAATGTATTAATCTTGCATGGCCAGACCTTGGGTAACAACACAAGGTCTGGTCAGAATGCTAGGGATCTTTGCACATTTAGAAGTAGAGAAAAAAATGTTCCGGTAAGAGTTATCTTTAGACTAGCAACTTTTACAACAAATCATGAGTTTGGGTATGAGGGGCGGAAACTTCGGCAGGGATTTCTTTATTCTTTTATTTTTATTATTATTAATACAAAATCTTACAAATAATAGTACATATACATTTTCACAGCATTTACAAACTCCATACTGAGTTAATACATTTCAGCAGGAAATGCGCTCAGCTTTTACGAAGCAGTAGCGGAAAGGCAGTGGCGTCATATATCCAATATATTGGATATGTACCTTTGCATAGCTTGTAAGGTTGGATATGCTTACTGAGTGTCGAAAAAGTAGCATGCATTCCATTGGTCATAGGAATGTTAATTAGCAGGCCCTCATTTGTTGTGGGACTAGATTTTACACTGCTCAAAAAAATAAAGGGAACACTAAGATAACACATCCTAGATCTATGGCCTGCTGGAGGTCATTTTGCAGGGCTCTGGCAGTGCTCCTCCTGCTCTTCCTTGCACAAAGGCGGAGGTAGCGGTCCTGCTGGGTTGTTGCCCTTTTACGGCCTCTTCCACTTCTCCTGATGTACTGGCCTGTCTCCTGGTAGTGCCTCCATGCTCTGGACACTACGCTGACAGTCACAGCAAACCTTCTTGCCACAGCTCGCATTGAATCACCATCCTGGATGAGCTACACTACCTGAGCCACTTGTGTGGGTTGTAGACTCTGTCTCATGCTACCACTAGAGTGAAACCACCGCCAGCATTCAAAAGTGACCAAAACATCAGCCAGGAAGCATAGAAACTGAGAAGTGGTCCGTGGTCACCACCTGCAGAACCACTCCTTTATTGGGGGTGTCTTGCTAATTGCCTATAATTTCCACCTGTTGTCTGTTATATTTGCACAACAGCATGTGAAATTGATTGTCAATCAGTGTGATTTCACAGAAGTGTGATAAACTTGGAGTTACATTGTGTTGTTTAAGTTTTCCCTTAATTTTTTGAGCAGTGTATATCTGCCACTGGTGTGAGCAGGCAGATCAACCAAACCATTTAGATGACCAGGGGCCTCATTTATAAAACTTTGCGGTGGATTTGCGTCAGAAGTAGTGGACGGACGAAACATAAGATGTGCATACGCACAGAAATATTCAGATTTATAAAACTGTGCGAATGCATGTCCTACGCCGTTTTCCCTTTATAAATCACAGTCAACTCTAATATGTGGCGCAGCTTTTCATGTCACGCCTGTAGTTGGCCATAAATAGTCAGTGAAATGCTTCCAAATTAATATAAATTGATTGAGAAATCACGGCACAAACAAAGAAAGGGGAACTAAAAAATGAAACTTCACTCAATTGACAGTGTGGCCATTACTAATGCCAAAAAGGCGTTGGAATGGCAAAAGTTTACAGACGCTATGAATGTCGCAGCCTCAGAAAGTCGGACCATGGCCAAAATAAAAAATGTGGTCAGATATCAAAGTCGATGCCAAAAAGCATCTAGCGCTTCATCGCGAAAGTCTGCCACAGGTGGGGGAAGATTAGTCAAGGTGCAGATCCACTTCTGTCGTGTCGCACCTCGCTCTATTCCTATGGATGACGTCAAGCGACTTCAATGCACCCGCAAAGCATTCCGGGAAGGCGGCGCTGCATTTGAAAAAATGTTGCACATCAAAAAAGCTGGCCGATTCTTTATGCAAATGAATTCATTGAACGCAACGCGACTGTCCAATAGAAATAGAGCACAGAGGATACGAGGGAAGGCTCGCCGTGGGTCCTTTCTTGTAGATGTAGCAAAAATGGAGGAGAAACGGATTGTGGCTGTAGCCCAGCTGTACTTGAGGAATGCCCATCAATTACAAATTGAGGGTGGCATCCGGACACCACATGCCACGCGACAGAAGTGTAGCACGGACAAGTGGATCTGCACCTTTACGTTAGTGAGCAAAATATTTTGGACATTTATGGAATGAAAATGCTTATGATTAATGAAAGCATTTTCTTTCTCATTCGGTGCCCTTATGGCAACATGAGTGCAGTCAATAGCACTGATACATTTGGGATACCGGACAAATTGTGCTTTTGTGTTTGCCTGTTCACCTGTGGTGTCAGAGTTGCCATGAAGGACTGCACATTTTCCCATCAAGTTTGCTTTTTATAAATCCCAAACTTCATGTAGGCTAATTATGCGACAAGCCTATTATACCTAACATGTCTTGCATAACCCGGCTAAGGGTTGGCTGAGATATCCCTGACCTGTCTGTTAGGATTCAATACGGAGGCAGGTGCAGGTGAATGCTACGAAGTGTGTTTAATAATGATAGTAACAGAAAGTAGCCACAGAATGCACACAGAGCTCATAAGAGTAACACAGTAACTAAAGAATCGACAGGTAATACAACAACCCCTGGCTATTTAACCTGTCCCTGCCTGCTAGTAATCAGTCATGACTGACGGCACCTGAGTGCGTCTGTGCATAGAGATAGCTAGAGCACTATTGAACGCCCCTAGAACAACACCACCAAACTAGACAGTCAGTACTCTGGGGAATCGGACCGCCGTCTGTGCTCTCGCCTTAGTGCATGCGTGACACTGTCAGCCAATTCCCTCTGGAAACTGCCAGTCACCAGAAATCCTGTTAAGAAAGGCGCCACTAAATAAAATGCACTATTAGGTTATTATTATTACCTTCTAACAGCGCAAGATCAGCCGATGTGCGTCAATATGCATTGTGATGGAATGTCTATTTATAACCATCCATTTGACTCTATATGATCATGTACAGATGTCGGTATTACTGTAATTGTAAATTGGGAAATAGTTCTGTGCCAATTGATTTTTTTGCACCTTACAAACTGGTTAAGACATGCGTCACAACGGAACACGTTTCAAAATGAAACAAACTAAATGCATATAAATTAAAACTATGATTCTGTAGCTGATGACAACATATACAATGAATAAAGACAACTTTACCCAATGGAGAATAAAGACTATCTATCTATCATCATCTATTTATCTATCTGCTCCACCAGACAAAGACATCGACAAGAATATCATTTTTAAACATGATTTTGTTCTGTTTACCATATTATTTATGATGATGAATTACATAACATGCCAACATATTTACAGAATATATTTGAATGTTAATGTCTTGATTTGCATTTACGTTACAATCTTGTTTTATTTTATTTGTATTTCACTGCAGGTTGTTAATTGTAAGCATGGCTTTGTGAAAAGTTCATATTATTAACGAGAGGCAGAATTTCTGCAGTATCAGACAGCTTCACGTGTTTCATCCATCTGCCCGCGGTGTCGCCATTTCTGATTTCACCCGTTTTTGTGCGTTCACCTCGGTCAGAGTTGCCATGAAGGACTGCACATTTTCCCGTCAAGTTTGCTTTTTATAAATCCCAAGGATTGCGTAGAGAACGGTGTACGTCTTATTTTGTCAAACGCCACATTTATAAATGAGGCCCCAGTTCATTCTCAATGGGTCAATTAATAAATGGTCTTGTTCATGAATGAAACAGAGTACTGTCCTGTTCCTTGGACAAATCTTTAACAGAACCCACACCTCTTGAACAATGATATTTGCTCTAAAGGGACATCTGAAAATGACCAAGAGTACAATTTGCCATCCAATCTGCTGCTTCTATATCAGTCTGCACAAGGTCCAGGATTCAAAGTGAACAAAAAAAAGAACAAAATAATTGATCCAATATGAATCGTACGTACCGGTCTTTTAAAAGATTAGTTCAATAAGAACAAATCGTTGATGAATCGCCCATCACTACTAGCGAGTAGCTTGCAGTGACATCCAATGTAGCCTAAGCCCGTGGCACATTTAGCTATTCACTGTACCTAGTATCTTGAACAATATTTTGTCACAGATACATTTTCAAATTATTTTGTAATCATAACACAATATTGATGAGTCAGCTAACTTTCCAACAAACACGATCTGAATACTTTATTATATTATGGATACTAATTCATTATATTATGGACCTGATAACAACAACATATGAAATGACAAATAGGAAACACAGTGAACATTTACTGAATATAAATTAGATCCTGTTTGTATTGGAGTCATTGAAGTTTAGTGGATGGCTAATAAAGCACATTACAGTAGCTTACATAATCAGGCTGTATTGTGTAGACAGCGATAACAAAAGGCATCACCGGAATGTAGCTAATTGGCATCCAACCAGAAAAAACTAAAATTGTTTGTTTTTATTGAGTACTTGAGAAAAGACCTCCAGTAGGCAAAAAAAGATATATACAGTTAGATCACATACCCACTTATACAGCACATAAAAGCTTATATAATTACCACCCAAATCATTTGCGTTTTTGAAACAATTTATCATTTTATTGGACAGATTAACTATTACTTCACACTCTGTGTGGAATTCCAGCGGAATTCAACCGGCCTGTAGCAGCGGCGGCAGGCTGGGACAAGACAGGGCTATCAGCCCCATGAATAAGCTTAGCTCTCCGATCATTTAAATGGTGGCCAACTAACCCTCCCTTCATCTTGCTTGAAGTGCTTGAAAATGTACTTAAGAAACAGAATTTAATATAATTTCATTATACAGTAAGTACTCCATCAGCTCAATACTCAAACAACAATGGCTGTTTGTTTTACATTTTCTAAATAAAATAGATCAAGCTGCAGCATTTGGCTTGAGCCATTTGAGGTTCGTAGCTGCTCAATCCGACCTTCCCCGCAGCCCAAAATGGCTGTCGCCCTGCAGCTCACGATGGCCCGTCCCGCAGCTTTCCAAGATGGCTGCCTCCCAGCACCTTTTCAAGATGGCTGCATCCGAGCAGCCCCGAAGATGGCTGCGTCTGAGCAGCCCTCCAAGATGGCATCCTCTGAGCAGTCCCTCAAGATGGCTGCATCTGAGAAGCGCCCCAAGATGGCTTCCTTTGAGCAGTGCCCTTAGATGGCTGCCTCTAAGCAGCCTCTCAAAAAGGTCTCCTCTCTGAAGTCCTCTATCTCCCCCGCAATCATGCAAGACATCGAGGAGACCAAGCCTGGGTGTATCTCATCCACAGCACAACTGAAGAGAAAAGGGAACTCATTGGAGACGCTTGCCCATTTTCCACACTTGCTCTCTACCTTGGACGCTAACCTGCTCCCCCTCCAGCCTTTGGACTCCTCTTCTGCTAAGCCCCTGGTCCCGGCTCCAGTGCTCCCGTCTCCAGTGGTCCCGTCTCTGGTCCAGGCCCCTCAGTCTCCTATTAGGGACCATTAGTCTCATGTCAGGTCCCCTATTCCTTGAGTCGGGTTCTTCAAGTCTCCAGTCCCTAGCACAAGCCCCCTAGTGGTTAACATCATTCCATTAGCCTCAGGCCCCAGTCCATTAGTCTCAGGCCTCAGTCTATTAGCCTTAGGCCTCAGTCCATTAGCCTTTGGCCCCAGTCCTCAAGCCTCTGGCCCCAGTCCTCAAGCATCTGGCCCCAGTCCACCAGCCTCGGGCCCCAGTCCTCCAGCCCCAGTCCCTGTCCCAGTCCCAGTTATTGCTGCAGTCACTCTCCCTGTTCCAGCTCCAGTTCCTGTTGTAATCCCTTTCCATGTTCCAGTTCCTGCAGCAGTCCTTGTACCTACAGCTGTCCCTGTCCATGTAGCAGCCCACGATCCTGATGCAGTTCTGGTCCCTGTTCCCGTTCCAGTCCCTGCTGCAACCCCAGTCCTTGTTATTACCTCAATGCCTGTGGCAGCTCCATGCCCTGCTACAACCCCAGTTCTTGTGGCAACATCTATCCCTGTGGCAGTCCTATTCCCTGCTACAGCTTCAGTCCATTCTACCACCCCTGTTTCTGCCCCAGACCCTGTTGTTGCAGCTAAAGTCACTGTGCCGTTCCCAGTCTCTGGGCCGGCCTCAGTCCCTTTTGCCATTCCAGTCCCTGTTGCCACCCCTATTCCTGCCCGAGACCCTGTCTGGTTCCCTGTCCGAGCCCCTGTCCAGTCCCCCATCCAGGCCCCAGTCCAGTCCAGTCCCTATCCAGCCAGTGCACACACTTTATACTTGACTTCCCCTAAAACTACTCTGTGCTAGGGACTGGCTATAGGGACACTGTCGCCTCCTGCTGGACATTCTGGACCAACAGTCACATTCATTTTTTAATCCTGTGGTCCATCTACGTACAAACACAGCTGTCATATATCACTCATGAACTAAATCACACTGGTTTTACATTTTCTTGATTGCTTACTCCTTATAGTCTCTTTTGTCTATTCCAAGCTGTGTGTGCATTATTATAAATCTGTATGCTGTTGTGATGTTGCTCTTGTATTGCTCTCGCACTTATATTGCTCTTGGGATTTCAAACTACATAGACAGTTTGATACATGGGCCAGCTTGTGTAGACAAGTATAATCTGTATCGGGTATGTAGACAGCTTTATATTGTGTTTCCGCTTTTATGCCGTGTACTTTATTTTACGTTTCACTGTTGCCCATTGTTAAGCCTTAGCCAGTTTGGCAGCTTCCAATTAGATCTACCATTTCATTAAATAAAAGGTGGAACACATATCCGGCGTCTGCTTCATTCTCTTCACCCACCTCGACTGTGACAGAATAAAGCACCAAAAATGAAGAGGAAGTACAGAATGATGGACACAACACGAAGAGCGCAGGAGAAACCTGTCAAGCCAACCACGAATGGATCGACTATGGCCAGTGAGCACACCCTCCTCCCCGATAGATACAATGGAGATCCAAGATGTTGTAGCTAGTTTTTAGAGCAGTGCCTAAAGTACATCTCCTGGCAAGATCTCTTCTCGAAGAGGGAAAAGGTGGAACTGGCTGCGTCCCGCTTGTCTGGTCAGGCTTCGGGCTCCAACACAGCAGGAGCTAAATGACCAGAGACGGCACTATAACCTTGCTTCCCCCGAGGGATTTTTGGTTTTGGTGGGGCACTGGGGATTGTGAAGGCCCTGTACCACCTACCTGGGCCATCAAGTCTCAGCACCGTCCTCACCGTTGGAGCCTGCAAACACACCCCCTTCTCCAGAGTCTGCCATGCCTTCAGCCGAGCCAGCAGGGACTCAACATCAGGCTCTAGCGCAGCCTTCTAAAGAGCCACCAGCAGCTGCTGAGGTTGTGGCTCTGCCTCCTTCTACAGAGCCACCACAGCAGCTGCTGTGGCTCTGCCTCCTTCTACAGAGCCACCAGCAGCTGCTGTGGCTCTGCCTTCTTCTAAAGAGCCACCAGCAGCTGCCGAGGGCGTTGCTCCGCCTCCTTCTACAGAACCACCAGCAGCTGCTGAGGCTGTGGCTCTGCCTATTTCTAAAGAGCCACCAGTAGCTGCCGTGGCCATGGCTCTGCCTCCTGCTATAGAGCCACCACCAGCTGCCGAGGCCATGGCTCCGCCCCCTTCTACAGAGCCACCACTAGCTGCTGTGGCTCCACCTTCTTCTAAAGAGCCACCAGCAGCTGCCGAGGGTGTGGCTCCACCTCCTGCTACAAAGCCACCACCAGCTGCCGAGGTAGTAACTCCACCTCCTTCTACAGAACCACCAGCAGCAGCTGATGACGTGACTTTGCCCCCTGCTGCTGTCATTACCCCGTCAGCCTTGGAGGAGGCTCCTCCCCTGGCTGTGGTCGTCGCCTTAGTGGCCATCGAGGAGGCTCTGCCCCCAGCTGCTGTGTTCTGCCCGACTGCTGCTTCACCCCCTGACCGGGCGCCTGCTGCTCCGCACCCTGCCCGGGCACCTGCTGCTCCACCCCCTGCCCCTGCGCATGCTGCTCCGCCCCTTGCCAGGGTGCCTGCTGCTCCGCCCCTTTCTATGGTACAAGCGGGCCTCCCTCTGATGCTTGTGATTACCAACTATGTAGACAGTTTGATACATGGGCCATTCTTTGTAGACGAGTATATTCTGTATCGAGTACGTAGACAGCTTTATATTGAGTTTTTATGGCGTGTATTTTATTTTGGGTCTCACTGTTGCCCACTGTTACACCTTAGCCAGTTGGCAGCTTCCATTAGATCTACCATTTCATTAAATAAAAGATAGAACACATAGCCAGCATCTGCTTCATTCTCTTCACTTATATCGACTGTGACATAGCTTGTCTTAAAGTAGCTACAGACCTTTGTAACCATTTTAATATTTTGAAGCAAATTATTTTCTGTCCTACAAAAAGTGGTGACATGACTTGATCAGATTTCAGTTAGGCTCTCTAGGTAATATGTCAGTAAATGGGTAATTGAAAAAAGATGACGCCACGTCTGTTGAATTCCACACAGCAAGGAATAAAAGTTAGTCTGTCCAATAATTGATAGGCCTAAATTAATCATTTAAGGTTAAATTTATATCACTGGGTGTGTGATCTACTGTGTATCGTTGTTCTTCCTTTTTTTTACCGTTATTGTAAATAGCCAGTGTTGGGGAGTAGTTAACTACAAGTAACGACGCTACAAACTTAACTACATTTTTCAGTAGCTTGGCAGTAGCTCAGTTGCTTTTAAACAGAGTAGCTGTTCCAGTAGCTAACTACATTTTGCAGCAAGTAGCTGTGTAGCGTGAGCAAAAGCTACGTTGTGTTTTGTCGAGCCTGTCATGAATGAAGGAGCCCAGCTTCTTCTTATTAGATTAAAAACAAAATGTGTGCATTATCCCCACCTGTTGTTTAATCACGCATCTTGCGGCTTATGGTTCACTGACGTACAGAAGTGGGTTGACTATTCAAGTTCGACATACCCATGCTACATTATTCATGATGGAGCAAGACATGAGAGCAGAATCGGAGGATGGAGAAACAACTAATTACCCATGGGCTTTTGTCCTAGTTCATGTCTCAAACGGAAACGACAAGTAAAGCCTGACAGTCAGAGATATTTGAGCATTATGTGTAATAACACAATACTCTTTGAAATCATAATTGTATTGCATTGTTTTAAACAGAAAATAGTTTACTGAATACATTCCTCAGACACTTATTCAGGTATTTATAATATACATCGTTCAAACAAAAAAATCAGAGTAGTTTTAATGTAGCTAGCTACTTTTTGTTAGTAACTTGTTGTGTCGCTAACTTCTTTTCAAAAAGGGTAGCTTGACTGTATTTTAACTACAATAACTTACAACTAGCTTATAGCTTGTTAAACTACAGTTTCAGAGTAGCTTCCCCAACACTGTAAATAGCATTACATTCTTGTCCAGTTTGTATAATTTGATTTGCCTACAGAATGTCTTTTCTCATGTACTCAATAAAAACATGATTATAGTGTATCTGGTTGGATGCCAATTATTTAATATTTTACATTGTGTTGTTACTTATACAGAAACTAGTTGGTGATTATTTTCACAAGTGAGACTGGGCTATTAAGACAAGAAAAAATCACTTATATAGGCCAGTTTTTTTAATATTGAAATACATGTTGAACCACAGGTTTTTTCACATACCCACTAACATTTTGTGGGTACCCCACTTTGGAAATGGCTTGTTTCCTCTAATCAGCACGTGGGTGGTTGGGTGTTTAACATTTGTAACACAATGACTAGCTGAGTGTCCATCAATGCTGGTCTAGGCGAGGGGAGAGTACCCCTTCCCCTACCCCATCACCTTACCCCTAGCCTTTGTCCCTCGAAAACGAGTGGTTAGGGCTAGGGATGAAAACATACCCAGAGAATGGGATTCACTCCAAGTGTTACTTTTCTACATAATGATGACGCTTTGTGAGGGTGCATGCAATGCTGATCATTTTACACAAAACTAGATATCTGCGCAATTTACGAGGGTGCGTGTTAATGGCGGATGTGCGCTTTATGCCCTAAAATACGGTACCTCAAACTAGACTGAGATGTATACCACCTAGCTAACTCTAAATGGAAGAGATTGAGATAATTTCCATCACCAATGTTTTCATTTTACATTGCAATTATCAGTTATCAATTATAAAAAACAGGTTATTTAACTAATAACAGCAGCAAAAGCTAAACTAAACGTACAGCCTTTAATTGCATCAAGCGCTACAAATTCTGCCACTGCGGGTGCCATTTAAGACAAGTGGAATTGTAAGCTAAATTTAAATAGAAACAAGCTTCTTGAATGTTCTAATCTATTTATTTGCTATTTTCACATGTGTGGGTAAATTTATATATGCTCACTGTTGTCCAGTCTATGAACACAAGACATATGCTAGCTACCCAGCTAGTGTCCTGGAAATTAATTTACTCAGAATACAGCAGATATGTAGAAAATGGAGCATATACTTTAATGTTTAAATCAACAGTTCAAAGCCAAGCTTTTTTTGCTGAAACAACTCAGCTTTAAATTTGTCTAGAGGATGTGTAGAAAATGGAGCATAGACTTAGTGTTTAGATCAAAAGTTAGACAATTACATCTCTTTCGTTTTTAAAACAGAGAATAATGTCATAACAGAAACATAATACTGATTCCTTATTGGTCCAATTTGTTAGCATTAGTACAAAATCCCACCAATGGCTATGAGTCCTGGATTCAAAATAACAAGTACTAGTAAACCAGTCCTTAACCAGGCACCAGCTTGTCTGACATTCTCTATAGGTTGCCCCCCTCCAGTTGGCCCAAATTTTGCAGGAAACATCTTTCCGCCATGGTAAACATCTTGCTATTGTTTTACGTTTGATCACACTGGCTTAAATTGACATTGATTGCATTCTAGAAACACCCTGTTCCCTGAGTTAATTAACACTGTTACATTCTGGCCACATTCTACAATGAAACAGATCTTCATTTACAGTGAAACAAATCTTTATAGTTGTATAAGTCATTGTCAAAGCTTTAGAATAACTTGATCTTGGATGCATAACTTCAGCATAATCGACAGATTTTAGGAAATACCAAACAACATACAGTAGCATTCAATGACATAATAAAGTCTTTCTAGACATTTTAAAGTATTAGTTAATGATGATTACTGAATAAAGGTGCTACATTAATTATAAAAGTGTCCTCAATGTAATATGTGGGATTCATTTTCTTATATCATAGCTAGATTATTTTTATTGCATTAAAATAAAAACATTTCTACCACATTAACTAGTTAGCTATCCAACCATGACAAACAGCCAGCTCATTAATTCATTATATTATGAACCTGATAACAAAATATACAATCACAAATACGAAACATGTACTGGATTTGGATATAAATGTGATGCCGCAGCTATGTGTAGGAAACAAGTCAGTAGCTTAAATAATCTGGCAGTGTTGTGTAGACGGCAATAATAATAGGCATCCCCAGAATGCATCAGTCGATCTGGAGCTAGCTGTATGACCTAGCAATATTCTGACACCTATGTTTTCATTTCATGTTGCAATTATCACTAAATATACATTAACACATGTATTCTACCTAGCAAGCTAATAGCTTACTACATAAGCTAGCTAACACAGGCTGGTGTAGACTGCGGAAACAATAAGTTGCTCCATCCACGTTTGTAGGCCAGTTTCTAAGGGGTCATAGGTTGGGTCACAGGATCGGCTATAAGTTCAACAGGACAGCAACATACACAGCAACACAGCAAAAATGTCCTGGAGGTGGATATCCTTTACAAAAGTTATATTTTGTAAAGAAGCAATCAAAGTACAGTGGCTGGCTGACATAGCACATTAGCTTACTTAGACTAGTGTTAAATGCCGACAACAATAGCTCCCAGGTTGATGTGAGATGCATCAGGTGCTAGCCAGCTAGCTTGTCAGGGTATACTTTACTGTACAATCGGTATACTAAATTATTTTATTACGGACTCAATGTCAACACAACATTTAACATATGCAATGACTATTACAGGAACACAGTGAACATGTACTGGAGGTGGATATCCATTAGAAATTGCCTGTTTGTAAACAACAAGTATTCAAAGTAAAGTAGCTACCTAGCAAACAGCATTACCTAACCAAATCAGACAGCTGTGTTTGGCCGTAGTAGGATGGACATCTCTGTGCGGTATACTGTAGATTAATTGGGAGTTAGTTAGCTAATATGCTAGGGTACATTTGGTTGACTAATTCTTTATATTAGAGAAGTGACAACAACATATGAAATGACAAATTGAAACACAGTGAACATGTACTGGAGGAGGATATAAATTAGAAACCTTAGCTATGTGTTGGAAACAACTCAGTAGTTTACCTAATCAGACTTTGTTGTGTAGATGGTGACAAGTAAATGCATCCCTGGAATGTATTTCATATTCCCAATATATCAGTCGGTCTGGAGCCATATGACCTTGTTAGCTCAACATGCAGCTAAAGATCTCAATCACTAACTACCCCAAAGTCAACCGAGAGCTATACCACCTAGCTAGTTCCAAATGGTACAGATTGAGCAAAATTCCATCAGTGATGTTTTCGATTTTATGTTGCAATCATCACACAATATAGAATGACAAGGATGAACATTTATTTTCCCCCATCTTCTACAGAGGCAGATACAGTAGCCTAGTTCCAAAAGAAGCTGTCTGCCTTCAAATTGAACTTTGAAAGTAGTATTAGTCAATTCAAGTGAATTTAATTTATTTATAAAGCACGTTTAAAAACAGCCAATGCTGACCAAAGTGCTGTACAAAGTTATCAAATAAAGCATACAACAATAAATAGAAACAAGAAACAAATAAAAGACAGATTAGCACGAGTGTCCCTAAACTGACACGAACGCCAAAGAATAAAAATAGTTTTAAGACTAACCTTTCAAGGACAAATCCAGAGCAAAATGAACCTAGGGGTTAATAACACATGGGTACTGAGTCGACCGTTCTCTGGGAAATGTTTTCATGCTAATCGAATGTGCCCAGTTTTTGTGCGAACTGATAATTACCTTTTAACGCTAGTTGTGAGGGCATAGAGGAAGTAAAAAGAAATTGCTATGTTATACTACTAACAAGGCTCAACATAGCACCACACTTCTATGGTAGCATAGTGATGGTCCCTACATGCAAACCAAAGCATTGAGAACTTTGTAAGTGTACAGACAGTTTATTAAAAAGATAGTTTAAATGACAGTACCAATCGCGTACACAGACAGGCACCATCTTGTGAAAACAGACTCGACCAGTCGAAACACGAACACATGAATTGAAACAAAGACACAACACATATAGTATTAATCTACAAGATACAGTACATCTTGGTAGGGGTGCAACGGATCATGAAACTCACGGATCGGATCGGTTTTCGGATCAGTGTCACGGATCGGATAATTTTTCGGATCAGCAAAATAAAAAATATATAAAATAATTGGAATTTGGGTTAGTTGTTTTTATAATTTTCAGTGGTTATGATGAGCAATGTGAGAGAGAAATGTGGTTAATATTGATCGTTGTTTATGTACATTAAATCACCTTAAGCCTTTTCCTCGCCATAGGAGCCAATGAAGAAGAAAACTTTAAGGTGAAATTATATAATCGTCTTCTAATTATATAATCGTTGGATTTCGGTTAGTTATTTTGACAGGCTTAAGTGTTCATAACAAGAAATTGCCATGAGAAATTTGGTGATGATTGACCATTTTTTAGGTACATTAAAACCACGTTAAGTTTTTTCACATTAAGCCTTTTAGTAGGTTAATGTCCCGTATGTGATGGGATGTCGTAACGTGGCTCAAACACTTTCAGCATGTTTAAAGTCCTCCTTTTGCACAACCGAATATGGCCTCATGTCTGCACCTATAAACACACTGATAGAGTTAGTGATGGCTTTAGCCCGGTCTGATTAATTGCTTAAATGCCACGGTGATAAGTGGTTGTTGCAGCTTTCGTTTTCACTCCTGTCAGTGAAACACAGGGGTGATGTCGCTTCAAATGCGTGGCCATGCTTGATGTGTTTCCACTGTCACATCGCTTTCTTGTGCCACAGTGCCTACACACTGTCACGGTTTTATCCACTAACCTCTTTCCTTCATTATATTTAACAAGGAAGCCAAAATGCTGCCATACAGGGGATTTAAATGACGCGGGACGTCCAAGCTCCTCCGTTCCTCCGCTCGCCATGACCATGCTGTGAGCGGACTGAACATGCGCAAAACTTTTTTATTTCAGTAATCAATCCGCGGATCATGTGTGTGCCGAACCGAAGATATTGATCCGAACGGATCACGGATCAATGACGATCCGTTGCACCACTACGTCTTGGTGGATGCAGATGATCTATGCATTCATTGCCATGATAGTTTAGAACCTATTTTGCATGCTATCAATGAAATATGAAATGTATAGTATAATAATGTTGGAATATTACTGTAAAAGAATACACAATGGCTGTTTAAATGAATATAAACCAATTAAGACATTAAAGATTTTTGTAAGGGTGGTCGTATCTTATTCTGTTATACCTCAGCTACATTTTAGAAATATTTCTAAACACCTGGACTTCAAATGCAATATGATCAAAATAATAATAAGTACTGTGATCTATCCTAGGGTACTTGCAAATGTGATATATTATATCCTGTTAAATTTCACCTCAAGACAATCAAGGGCGGTTTTTAACCTCAGGAGACCTAAGGCGATATTTGTAACAAGGCCAACGAGTGAATGTGCTGCCATGCATGGATGATGGAGTGGTTGTATGGACTGATTGAGTACACATGATATATTTGTAGGCATAGTGGTGACGTCAAACAGAAAAACCAAGGGCATACATGTAGTATGGTAGGGGTTACAATAAAGCAAAGTCTGTATTTATGAGTGTTCTTTATTATGTTGTGTGTAATGTTATTGTCTTTCAGGAACGTGAGCAGACAATTCAATACTTCAAGGCCTAAAAACAATCATTGTATGGAGTAATGGATGGCAATGTTGTTTTTTAATGTAGATCTGTTTTGTTTCTGTTCCATTTTCATTTCCATGTTCTGTGTCCAATAAGAGCAGCTTCTGCTGCAGTGGCTAATGGGAATCTTTACACAATCTTATAAACACACAGTAGTCATCAATACTTTATGTTGATTGGCTTTTTGGAGTCAGGAGTTATATAATATGGAGTCCAATCAAGTCTGGAGGTTTTGGTTAAAGATGCCTTGTCTATAAAAAGTACTCACAAATCTTTTGTTGCTATTCAAAAAATCTACAATCATCGGCTGCTTTTTTAGGTACACCTTTTCAACTGCTTGTTAACGCAAATACCTGAATTGCGAAGCAGCAGAATTGTGAAGAAAGGTGACTCAAGTGACTTTGGGTATTTCAGAAAGTGTACTACTACTAAGACTTTCCCGCACAAACATATCTATGGTTTACAGAGAATTGTCAGAATAAGAGAAAATCTCTAGTGAGCGGCAGCTCTCATGGCGAAAATACCTTCTCAAAAGCAGAGGTCACAGGAGAATAGTCAGACTGGTTCGAGGTGACAGAATGGCAAAATAACTCAAATATTCACTTGTTACAACCAAGGTATAAAGAAGACCATCTCTGAATGGCTGATCTTGCGCTGTTAGAAGATGTGGCAAATGGAAGGATTCGGAGGGAACGCCTCTTCAGACAGCACGAAGACTTGCTGGCAAATGAGAAAGTGTGGCTTTTGAGCCGGTTCCAACTTCCTTGAGCCATCCTGTTGGACCTCTGTGCTTTTTTGGGCCCATTGTTACAGAGGAGCACCGATTTCAAGTCCTTACAACAGTATGATTTCTGGTGACTGGCATTTTCCAGAGGGAATTGGCTGACATGTCTGAAACCTTTTGCCACTCCAATGCATTTTTGGCATTAGTGATGCCCACAGGGTGTCCCCCAAACATTTTCCTCTTCAATTCCACCTTTCCAACAAGAAGTTCTACTTCACATTGCGTTTTTAGTTTTTTTTCCATGTTTGCCATGATGTCTCAATCAATGAATATTAATTTGGGGACATTTCACTGATTATGAATGGCCAACTATGGGCGTGACATGAAGCCACAAAAGCTGCAGCAATTTAGAGTTGGTTGTGATTTATTAAGCGAAACCGGCGTAGGACGTGCATGCTCACGGTTTTATAAATCAGAATTTTTCTGTGCGTATGCACGTCTTATGTTTTGTCCATACGCCACTTCTGACGCAAATCCACGGCAAAGTTTTATAAATGAGGCCCCTGATCTTAATCTAATCAAGCACTTTAGGGATGTGGTAGATCTGGAGATTTGCGTCATGGATGTAGTCGACAAATCTGCAGCAACTGTGTGATGAATAATGTCAATATGAACCAAAATCTGCTAAATGTTTCCAGGACCTTTTAAAATTTACGGTATGCCATGAAGAATAAAGACAGTTCCGAATGCAAAAGTGGGTCCAACCCTATAATAGCAAAGTTTACCTAAGGGAGTGGCCAATGATTGTATTGCCTGGTGTGAACCTTGTCTCAACCAAAAGAGATCTCAGAAGAAGATGAAGCATTTTTGACTTGCATATAGTGGGAAAAGGTTAAAAAATAATCTCTAAAATCCTTGATGTTCATCAGTCCATAGTAAGACATTGGGCCTCATTCATGAAACCTTCTCAGAAAAGATCTCAGATTCAAGTGAGGGAAGAGATTTACGATCATTAAAAAGTGTGATTCGTGAAACGGTAACACCTGGTCGGAATGAGCATAGATTTAATTGCAGGTTCATAAATCTGAGAAAGCTGTGAATGCAAGAACGCACCACCTGTCCTTATTTACAAATAACACACCCATAATTTATGTCGGTGTGGCAAACATAAACCAATAAATTGACAGTTTCCAGCATAAATTACTGACTAACGTCATCAAATTTCCTGAAGCGTAACGAACAAGAGCAAAAAAATAAAAGACATTTCCAACTGAATTGGAAGTTTGTGTGTTACAGGTCGCAGACAACAAAATAGTTTTAATAAGTAACATTTTTATTCCTATTTAGGTGAAACAGATTCCAAATTCAGTCAAGCTATTACAGAGTACCCAAAATAGAATGCATATTGGCGAGGAGTGGCATTTGTCCACCTTTCTCTTGACCCTCGTAGCAAGGTTCTGATGAAATCTTGAAAAAAACAGATATGTCACAACATTTAATAACACATCTTTGAAAAAAATAAATGAAACTCTGAATAAAACAAGCCAAACCTTGAAGGAAACAAGAAATAAATGAATTAAACAGTACTCTTTCCTTTATACTCTATAGTATTACTTGTAATAATCACAAAAATGTGCAATGATTTCTACCATCAAAATTAAATTGACAATTTATGCTCTCCAAGTATGTGGATATTATATGCATGACTGACTTAGGAAAAGCAAGTCAAAGTAAGTTAACTGGTCTAGTGCATCGTTACATAGCCTAGACATAGCCTAGACAAAGGCGAATCAAACTTTACATACACATGAAATACAAAAATGAGAAACAACCGCAGCATAAAGTGAAAGGAAAATAATAGGGCTACAAATTAATATGGGGATGATACATTATGGAAGGCTAATACGTTTGTATGTGCTATATTCGTATGTCCTATAATAATTGTTTCGTATTAACAATTATTCAGAACATATTTGTGGTTGTGGTGATCGCAAGAGCATAGTGCAGAATAATCAGTCAAGAGTAATCCTAGACTGTCTGTTAAAATCTTACAGAAATGGACTAATATCTCTGTTGATGACTCCACAATATTAAAAAGTAATTAGGAATCAAATTTAAAAAATAAAATCTTTGCTGCAAAGCTAAAGAGAAGCTGGATGTTCCACAGTGCTACTGGCAAAAAAGTATGTGGATCGATATAGACAAATTTGAGTCATTTGGAAGAAACACTTAACACTAGCAGCATCGCACCCTGTACAGTGAACCCTCGTTTTTCGCGGGGGTTATGTTCCAAAAAGAACCCGTGATAGGCGAAATCCGTGAAGTAGTAACCTTAGATTTTTTTACAATTATTATGCAATGAAATACTCCATAATACATTGAAACCAAAGAACAAAACCTTTTTACAGGCCCAAGCATTTGTTTACCAAATAAAAGTACTGTATAAAAGTTTTTTTTATACAAATAACTACTGTACTGTAAAATAATAATTTTAATCATCAATACGAACTGAAGGCTTCAAATTGCTGAGATCAGCCTTGCCCCACTGCGACCCGAGTCATTGGATTAGAATGGGAGAAAATGAAAAATTATTATTAAAAAAATACAAAGTACAGTAGGACAAATAGTGACACACCTGTATTGCACTGCTCTTCTAATTGAGCCATGTATAAACCGCAACGTTATTGACACACAAGTAGAGAAGAAGCGGAGAGACTGTTTAGCCAATCAGAATGCAGAACACAATGCACAAAGCAAATCCGTGAAGCAGCGAGACCGTGAAAGGTGAACCGCGATATAGCGAGGGATCAACTGTATTCCATTTGCTGGTTTGATTCTAAAGCTGGCACTCCTCCCTCTGGTCTTAAGATCATTCCCAATGCCCCAGGGGTGTGAATGAGATATTGTCCAGTGTAGGGTGCCTTCTTTTGGATGAGATGTTAAACTCAGCCTTTCTGCTCTGTTTATTTTACTGTGGCTTTGTGTCACAACCATTTCTGCCAGGCAAAGAAAAAAAACATTCAGACATTAACGTGAGCACGATGTTCTCTAATCAATCCGGTCATGAATAGAAGCGATAAGGCTCTTTCCAACATGACATTGCACTTTAGAGGTAGACTTTCCACCTAATAGTGAGTCTTTTTGCTAGCTTACTACAGCTGTGGCTAGTCATTTGTCTTGTATAGGTAACCACAATAGAAGGGGGATACAAAACAGATTGCACTACAGAGAAGTGTGTATTACGTTTGGTGAGCGATGCACACGTGCTAGCAAATGAGTTGTGCTGAGGTGCTTGTAGCATCAGTGAGTTGCTTCCAACTTTGGGCAAGAGGCATCCAGCTGTGTCACGTTGTAAGGTTGGTTGGTTTATTGAAGAGAGCAATCTTAGTAACTCGAACGACTGAGAGTTGCACGGTACACCCAGGGGCGGAGTGGGACACATTTTCAGCCTTGTTTTCAAAATACCGCCAGTAGACTCAGGTACACAATTCCGGTTCACTGGTTGAAGCAATACTGCCCCTCCGTCTCAGCTCGACGTGCCTGATTTTCGTGCCCTCCTCTCATTCACCCGAACTGATATAGAGACTGAGCCAACCAGCTGAAAGTGTTTAGTTGATTGGACTAACTCAGTCCCCAATCAGTACCAGGTGAAAGAGAGGAAGGCGCTTCACACCAAACATAACTGAAACACTCAACATACATTTGATAAATTAGAACTAGAACAGTACATAAGCACTGGCCATATTTAACTACAAATATTACATAAACACATACAATGCATTATGAGTCCATTTCTAAGTTCATATGGAACAGGAGTCCCACTCTAGGACTCCTGTTACAAACTGCCCAGTGGAATGTGCTGGCTAAAAGTCATACTTTCATTTTGTCACTTCTGTTTCGTCATCTCCTTTTCAGTCAGGTATGTAAAAACCATGCATATGTCAGCAGTAAGACAATTATTAAACTGTAGATGTTTTATAGATTATGTAATATTTTGTGTATTTACAAGCCATGGGAATTTAGATACTGTAGAGTACTGTAGATGAAAGAAGCTTAAGGCCTGTGTTACATATCTACGTCTAAATTAGGGATAATGTAATGTCATGTATATGTAAATTAATGTAGGAAATATGTTTACTGGGCCCACGTAATGGTATTGTAATGATGAAGGCTGCCTTTTACAAATACACATTTGAATATTAATAACCAATAAGAAAATGTATTGTCTGTTGTTGGCAAATGAATTGGGGATTTATAGAATTGATTGATTGATTGATTGATTGATTGATTGATTTTTCTGGTAAGTTCAACAAAGAAACAATGAAAGAAAAGGAGTAGGCTGAAGCCGATGCTTATACTTGCCTACCGTAATTAAACACATACATAAAGAATCAGCATTATAAATTATAAAAAACTAAAAAACAAATAAGAAAAGCAATATACATAATTATACAATACTGCACATATATTAACAAAATGTACATACTATCTGAATAATCATTAACAATTTTCTTTTTATATTTTTTTCTAAAGCTAAACAGAGAAGTACATAATTTCAAATAATCTTTAAGTAAATTCCATAATTTCACACCCATAACTGATACATATCTAGATTTTAGATTAATTATTTCTTTCCATATTCAAACATATACATGCCTCTTAGGTTATAACCACCCTCTCTTAACTTAAATAATTTCTGAAAACCAAATGGAAGACTTTTATTAAGTGCTCTATACATTATTTTCAATATTTTTGTATGTACAATATCTGTAAATTTTAAGGTGTTACTTTGAATAAATAGTTTATTAGTTGGTTCACAATATCCTACTTTAAGAGCTTCTAATAGCTCTTTTTTGTAACTTAATTAATACAGCTATATTTGTTTTATTTGCATTTTCCCATATTTCTGAACAATATGACAAATAAGGCATTACTAAAGAGAAATATATAATTCTCAAACCCATTTTATTTATTAGATCTTTTGTTTTATTCAATATTCCTACTGATTTTGCTACCTTAATTCTAATGTATTCAATATGTGGTTTCCAACGTAGTTTATTATCTAAGATCACACTGAAACAATTTTGTTTCATTTACTCTTTCAATTTCAACGCCATTTAAGTGTAACTTGGCATTGCTATGAGTCCTATTACCAGAAAATAGCATCAATTTGGTTTTATTTTCATTTAAAGATAACTTATTATAGTCAAACTACTTCTTTAACACAATTAAATATTTTTCTATCAATTGCAATAATTCATCCATATTTTTTCCAGAGCAAATAATATTTGTGCCATCAGCAAACATTATGAATTTCAATATTGTAGATACTTTAAAGATGTAATCTAAATAAAGAATAAACAATTTTGGTCCCAAAACTGAGCCTTGAGGAAGGCCACATGTTACTGTTTCTAAATCAGATTTAGTATTATTTATTTGTATAAACTGAAGTCTATTACTTAAATAATTCTTTAACCACTGCTATGTGACCCCTCGCAAACCATATTGTTCACATTTTTTCAACAATAAAGCATGGTCAATAGTATCAAATGCTTTACACAAATCAATAAACACATCGACTGTATTAAGTTTTTGGTCAACTGCAGCTGCAACATGTTCAACAAGCTCCATCACAGCTAAGGATGTAGAGCAGTTGTTCTTAAATCCATATTGGTGCTCACTTAGTACATCATATTTATTTAGAAAGGAATCCAATCTGTTTATAAACAATTTTTCAAGTATTTTTGAAAACTCTGGTAACAGTGATATAGGTCTATAGTTAGTTAGAGTTTGCTTATCGCCACCTTTATAAACTGGAAACACCTTTGCTATTTTCATTTTATCAGGACAAATTCCAGCTAAAAAAGAGCTATTACAAATATAGGTGAAAGGTTTAATAATGCAATGGATGACTTCTTTAGTAAAAGCCATATCAATGTTATTGCAATCTGTAGACTTTTTATTTTTAAACTTACTTACTACTTCTAAAACATCACTATCACATACTCTTCCAAGAAACATTGTGTTAATATTATTAAATGCAGGAATAATATATTCCTTATTAAACTTTGGTAACTCATTTGCCAAATTTTGACCAATATTAACAAAAAACTGGTTAAAGGCATCAACAATAGCCTCTGTATTTTCTAACATTGTATTATTATGTTTAAAACACAATGGGAAATCTCTGTCTTTATGATTTTTTATTATGTTATTAATAATCCTCCAAGTACCCTTTATATCATGTCTGTATTTTTGCAATAGCTGGTCATAGTAATCCATTTTTTTGCTTCCTTAATACTGATGTTAATTTGTTTTTATATTTTTTATACTGTTCCTCTTTCCCCTGAGTTGGACACTTAATAAAATCCATATACAGCTTATTCTTCTTTTTGGATGACTTTTCTGGACTCTTTGTCATCCAAGGTGACAGCCTATTTTTATGTTTCTGTTTACATTTTTTTTAAGGACAATAATTATCATAAATTTGTGTAAATATTTCCAAAAATGCATTATATGAATCATTAACATCATCAACATTTTGCCAATTTTGGTTTAATAATTCTATTTTCATAGCTTCCGTAGCTCTACATCATTTTAATCTAACTAAATTTAAATCTTGTTCCATTCTTAAATGTAACTCATTCATAGTTCATAGTAATTCATAGTTGAATTACTCATCCCAACAACCTAGTCAACTAGACGCTCTATGTTTGACTTGCTGAGTGGTTAAAAACATAAGTGGGTGCCTACATATTGGTGGTGGATGAGGTGGGCTTTCCATCTTACTATTTAGAGGGCTTTTATTCCTTGAAAAGTGCTATATACAATAAGTTGAATTAATAAGTATTAATATTATTATTAATATTTAACATTTAGCCAAGTTTTAGATCCATAACAATTAAATACTATTAAATACACTTAAATGTTAAAATGTATGCAAAGGTTAGATTCGTAATATTGATTAAAAAATATTGGGTTATAGTCGTCTATATTTGGAATGTTAAGCTACCTAATGATCCAGTTGTGCTGACCATGTATAGTAAGTTCAGTTCTTACATTTTTCTAGTCTTGTTATTTTGACCATGTCTATAGAGTCTTTGGGATGATTGAAACAGCTTCTGTATCCTGCATTCTACTCATGTTTGAGAGTGAATTCTCTGTGTCATGATGTTATGTATACCTATTAACACATTTGGGATGTTTATTTCTTAGTGACCTTGCTAAAAATCTTGTCAAAGGCATGTGGACAGAGAAAGCTGGCCTGAGTTCTCCAGGGAAATTTCATGGACCC
This sequence comes from Umbra pygmaea, assembly GCA_016801145.1. Classification (NCBI taxonomy): domain Eukaryota; kingdom Metazoa; phylum Chordata; class Actinopteri; order Esociformes; family Umbridae; genus Umbra; species Umbra pygmaea. The sequence continues at coordinate 1,454 of JACXGM010001743.1, read as the reverse complement.
ATCATTTCCTGGAGGGTGCCCAGAATTCCAGTTTTAGGGGCAGGAGAGTGGACCAAGAGTAAACATAAATTGATTAGGTGTTTTATATTATTTTATATATCTTTTTTGTGTCATTGAAATAAAATATTGTTAATGCAGATTAAACATTTTACGAGTTTAATTTGTTTGGTGCTTGAATGCTTGTGAAATTGATTGATCATTTCAGCAAATCTATGCAAATAGTATAATCATAGTGGATTTAATAACAAAAAAAATGGAATGGCCTTTTAATAATCTTGAGTTAGGATGTTATAAACATATGAAACATAGTTATTTGCTGTTTAGCTTAAACAACCGTGTTTGAGAAATACTGTTATTAAGATATAATTGTAAGGCTAATGTAATATTCATAGTCAATAACATTACTGCATTTTTTGTTGAAATAGCCATAACGTGGAAAACTGTTTGTTTTGTGTCTGTTTGATGTAATTCTATAGGCATTTTTTTGTGGGTTGAGTAATACTATTTAGCTATGCTAATGTATTAGAAAGCATATAAAATCTGAATGAAGGAACTAGAGTTTGACTGGAAGCAACCATCACAGGATGTCTGACCAGAACAGGAGACAGGATTACCAGTTTGAGAGAGTTAATGAAGTTCCACAAAGTTACCAGACATGCCTACCTGTTTTCATGGCAATACGTGGGTAACCATACATAATGGAAATGTTGCCACATTGCGTAGACAGACTTCCGGATATGGCCATTCAAATGTGAGCTTTCGTACATATTGAATGGCCGTTCCACTGGAACATTTAAAAGAATAGAAAAATTTGATAAATTTACGGTACTTGGGGAACATTTATTTCAGGCATGCTGTAACATGCTAGGTTATTGAGGTTAAGGTTAGAGTTAATGTTAACTGACCATTTTTACATTTCAGAAACCTACAAGGCTTTAAGTTTCTATGACTCTGGAAACGTACACATGTGAACGAATGCTTTTTTGTAATTTATTTTACATATTGCCATGAGAACAGCCTAGACATGCATAAAATACCACTCTCTTTGCTCCAAACCTGACATGGATTATGGTTCAATGCTATACAGAGTTGGGTAAGTTACTTTTTAAAAGTTACTTTTACAATTACAATAATCAGATTACTTTTAACAAATGTAAAAGTTACTTGTTTCCCAACTCTGATGCTATATAAGTAGTTATTATCAGGGTGATTGAAGCACTTTCCATTATCACATTTTCACTGAAACTAAGACATACAGGGCCTGATTTACTAACACAAGCGCTGTTTGCACTGCGTCTGTGTATGCGAGTTCGGTAATTGCGCACGCTATGCTTCCACATTTAGCGAAGTATTTATCAAACCCGATACCCATTACGCTATCAGCGCATACTCCGCCCTCTATTAGCGTGCCTCTATAAGAGCAAACAATGGGCCCGTATCTATCATGGATCTCC